>JAJLRR010000025.1:0-57171 GCA_030567175.1 Williopsis lachancei
CATAGCCTTGGATCATAATGCAGTGGTGAGTGTGAGCCTTCCAGCTCTCAAATGATCGATATTGTTCTTCGAGAGTCATAAGCAGAGAAGTGGTTTTGGCCACCAAGAGACGGAAACAGCACTTAAAAGAGTCAAAATAATAGTCCTAGGAATGTCATGTTGCCATCGTTCGATTTCCCTATAGACACAGTACCATGTGCTATGTTATTCCTCTGCGATCTTATATTTCAGAAGCGAGTTAAAAGCCTGCAAACAAGTTTCGTCTTCAACATGGTAAACAAAGTCTAAGAGTTAGTCACGGTGAAAATACATTGGAAACGGGTCAAAAAAAGAGCACAAGCATACCATAGTGTTGGATGACTAAGATAAACATGTAGCCAAGCAGTGAGCTCCATAACTAGAAGCCCAAATGATTATATTTCATGGTTTTGACCTTGAAGAAGCCCCATCTTACGCGTCTTGAAGGAAGATACAAAGTCAAATTTTGTTTTGAGATTGTTGAAGAACTGGTTGTCCAACAACCCCGAAACGGTAATTCGGCGAGAGCGAGACATTTGAACATTTTGTCCGTGTCTGTCTGCATTGTATTACATATGACTGCGTTTGATGGCATGGGCTGCATAAAGGTACATATGTCCGAAGTTGGGTGTCGGACATGGGGGGGTATATTCTTCACATCGTCAACAATTATATAATTAGTCAAACCCAACTGCACGAGTTTCTTAGTTGTACTAGCTGCTGGACGTGGCGGGTATTCGTGTGGTATATTCGATCAGAGTGTTAAATTTACACGTCTGTCCACTGAGATGTGTTTGTGAGTGATCTGTATGTGTAGTGTATAAATGGCCGACAGTAATATGGGTGTGATCTTTGTCTTTGTCCACCTCCTATAATTATTTTCTCTGTCCCTTTAAATTACAAATTTCCAGTTATATTTCTACCCTAGTCAACTGCTAATTATGAAATGTGTGATACTTATTTTTGTAACTAACGCTTGGCACGGCTGACGTTTTATTTCTTTATTTTTTAGTTTTTCCTTAGCAGCGGAAGGCGAAACTGTAACAAAAAAATAAAAAAAAAAAGACCAGCTTAAGCCACAAATTACAGCAGAATTAGCACAAAGTCAAACTTCAAAATGTTGCAGATGAGGCTGAAAAAAAGCAATATAATAATGTACGTTAACCTGCGCGCGCGGTGTACCGGTTAAATTTCCACTTGATCAAAGGATATGCATAGGGCAAGATATAAAAGTTGTCGTGGAATTGATGTTTCCCCTCTATAATATTGAGCTGTAACGCTTGCTAGCTGCGACAATGAATTTACGACGTTCAATCAGAAGATGGACACTGAACTCTACATCATTGCTCATTCAGGGAAATATATAAACATCTACCGTTTATAGTGGACGTTGAATAATTAATATGCCTAGCTGTATGCATTACAGCTTTTGCGACCGGCGTCTTTCATGGCTGGGGAAAAATTAGCGTCCACACATGTGGGGCCGAGCCTGCTCGTACTACCGACCGCGACGTTAGCATAAATTGTCATATGACGTGTGTTGTACCTGACGGATTATAAATATACTAGACACCGTATAAACAGCGAGAGTATGAATGGTGATGGTACGATCTTTGTGTAAAATACAGCACATGTGAAGTTTGAACGTCAAGCCGTTCATAAATAATATGATTACTAGTTAAACTGCCAATTATGTTTCATCATAGGAACGGCGGTGAATGCATAATTCCACTTCTTTTAAGACGTAATACGTATCAATACGTACCGTTTTTGCTGGCGTTAGGTCTACTCACGATTACTTAAAATGAACGGCTACCTGATGCTAGCTGTGTCTGTTAGTATACAGACATCAGCGCTTAACTATAGTGTACTTCAGCCAGTCATTGAATGAAACATCATCGTATAAAGCAATCATACATGTACGGGGATCGACCTATATATCTAGATAATCATGAATGTTAGAGTAAATGCTTGGCGGATACGCTATAGTTCGTTCGATCGCATGTCTCGAACGTTATAGCCGAGCACTGTATTCGACGTGTTTGCTTTAGCTGGACGCCTAAGTTGAAGACAACTAGTTATGAGTATCATTAATCCATTGCTGTCAATTGCTCTCATCGATATATATATATAGCCATCAACTAGTTCCCGTAGAGTCCCGGATCCATAGTTGTGCATGTTTATAAGTACTTTAGGCTACCCATCTAGCTTTGTTTATTACAGGTCGTCTTTACAAGCAGATAAGAGCTTGGTCATTGTCTTGGTATAAATAACTGTATAAGTTTGTATACTGAACAGTGAACAGACATACTTTAATCTCAATATGAGTTTACTTTCTGTCTCTACTTCGCCTTCTTCTCTAATGCATATAATGATTGGTTATTGTTAGATGTTTTAGCAGCTTGCCACAGCTAGTCATGAAGCGTTATAAATATATAATTCTAATGCTGGAAATGCGCGGGAGCATTTCTTAGATCAAAGCTTGGCGAAGTATACAGTACTTATACTTATAGAACTGACGAACTGTTTCTTAAGCGTGGATGTGAGTTTTGTACTGATATGGAGTCGACAAGCAAACATCATCTCAATATAACTCATGAAAATGAGCTTAATTATAATACTAGTTTATCATCAATATCAGACGAGACTAGCTGAACTTAGCTAGAAGTTGAGCTCTTGAAATATCCAATCTCACATGATAGCATTATAGGATATTTATTATATGACAACTTCTTGTACTGTCATGCTCAGCAGCTTGTTAAAGTTAATTATGTACCTGACTAGCTGATCTAATTTCCCCATAGTTAAGAAGAGTTATAGACCCTTCATGTAGCGGAGAAACAAAGATGATGAAAATGAAAACGGGTATACAAGATCATGACTACTTAGAAGGACAATTCATGTATTAGAGAAGCATTGTGAGAATCTTCTTGACTCGTCTAACGTATTTATTAAATTAATGAATGACTTAAGCTATATAAGACACGCGCTAGCTGTGTAGATGAAGGGTTTTTCGGAACTGAAATTAATTTACAGCTGATCATCATCGCATACAAAAATAAAAATAGCTCAACGTTTCTTTTTGACGCCAAGACGTCTGTGCAACTGTAGAAATCTAATCAATGTGCGCGCCAAGACATCGCGTGGTTTCTCTTCAACATCCAGACACCAGAGCCATACCAATTTTGTTTATATTACATCATGGCTTCTGATTGATAAGCTACTACTCGTATAAATGATTATAAGATATGTACTATACACTTTTACAACAGATAGGTATTCTATAAAAAAAACACAAACAATGGGTATATAAAGCTGCTATCCGCCTATAACAATCCAAACAACACTAACGTCATGACTAGCAGTAGCTAGTACAATCAAGCAGAACACTCGGATGAGATCTCAGCAACCTGTTGTTCTTCCAAATAGTCAAAGAAGTCTTGAGCTGGAGCAAATTTACGTTCAATACCAGAATAGAGAATACGTAAATAATATTGTTGATCACCACTTGTTTGTTTATAGAGTTCAAAAACGTATTCAGAACCCATACCTGGCCATTGAAAGAATCCTAAATCTATAAATTCATTAAGAACAGCGGTTAAACCTGAGATTGAACCATCATGTGCAATGTTATGTTGGTATTTAACATTTCTTGTACCATCAATGACATCTTGTAAGTTTGAAGCTAATTCCATTGTAAAATTACCAAATTTATATTTACCATATTCAGTAGCATTTGAATGGGCATAAAAGTTATAGTTATATTCCCAATGTCCTAATTTCATAACGGTTTCAAATTGAATATCTGTAACGTTGACAAGATCACCAGAACATGTCTTTGTTGAAAGATTATCAAAGAAATGATCGATTGAACCATAGAAGCTTGGATGATCTGTTATATTGATACCATCTTGTTGAGCCAATTCATCATAGATGGTCATATTGGATTCTTCATACCACAATGGGGTAGATCTGATAAGACTCTTTAGATCTGTTGCTTGAGAACATGGTGAATTTGGTTCCAAATTATCATCCTTACGTAATTCAGCAGTGATGTTATCATTTGGATACATTCCTTTGATTAAACTTTCAAAGACTTCTTCAGTGATGTTATTGTTTGTAACTCTCCATTGTAATAACTCTGGATCGTATTCATCAGGTAAGAATCCTAAAGTGTCATGATAAAGTTCAAAAAGATCCTTTCCATGGTTTTTAGAATCAATCTTACCACCTGTTGTGATTTGTGGATATCTCATATAAGATTCTTTGATATCACCTGGAAGTAAATTTGAATTATAAGCAGTTCTCTTATGATGACGATGGATTAATTCGACATAGACCAATTCAAAGTCTTCAGAAGAAACGTTTTGATAGGTTACATTGTTAACATGTGGCATATTACAATAGTTATAAGTTTCAGCTGTACCTAATGGAGATTTTGAACCTTTATGATAACCTGATAATGGACGTTGAACGTAATCTGGAGCAGAGATCAAATCGAGATGTTGAGAAGAAGCAGTGGCCATAGTGGCAAGTAAAGCGAATGCGGTGACTGTGTTCAACATTATAGGCAGTTGTTGATTAGTTGATGTGATGATGGATTGACAAAGATATGATAATAGACATTTTAAGGCAATTCTATCTGTTTAAATAGAATTCATCCATGATAGCTTATGCATAGTTTAGCAAATTCTAATCATTGACAACGTGCTCTTTGAAACTCAATCCACATTATGTGTGTTGTGGTTAATCGTTGATCAGCGGAATAACTTTACCCTTTTAACAACGACATGGGCGGTAAGCTATAGCTGCGGTGTACATAGTTTTGTTCACCGAAATATATCCGACGGTTGTAGCCAATGTTCATACTTTTGTACTTGGTACACACGTTGACTCTTTACCCGATGCAGTTTGATGTCGATGGTCAACAATTTCCTAATTCAGTAAAGCACGTTTTCTTCGTATAAAATTGACTATTAATCAACGTGGTTGAGATGTGCAATCTAAGATCGAAACTGCGTAGAGATGTTGATTAATTGTTATATCCCGAGCTGCATATCACAACGGTGACGCATGGTATAATTATTTTATACTTCTTGTACTTATAATTTATAGTCAAGTGATGTCTTTTAATCCATGTTGATGATAGTTTATGCTGCAATTGCATAAAAAGTGAGGATATTCCTGTTTAGGGAATATGACTATATTAGGAAGTGGTTACGTAGCCCTTGTAAATTAAATTTTTTTAGTATACTAAATCCAACCGATGAGCTCTTACTTTGTATTGATGTTGAAGTTGTGATGAAGTTATACTGAATTATTGATCAATTGATCGATCATTTGAAAGATATAAATCATGAGTTTCCCATTAGGAGATAAAGCACAAACTGATTCTAAGAATGCACTTAAGTCTCTTATAGCACATGAACGTAAAGAAGGTAAACCATCACATCAATTTATATATTTGGTTCTTAATACTGAAAAGCCATTAACAAAGACTCGTGATCATGTACCACGTATAGTGTGAGTATGATTCAATATTAATATGATATATTATGTATACTAACATTGGATGTTTTATTCTCCTTTTACAGACCAATACCAAATAGACTATCAAAGATCTCTGAACGTTCAGTACTTCTTATAACAAAGGATCCATCAACTCCATATCGTGAACCATTATTAAAATCTAAATCACCAACAGAAGATCTTATAAAGGATATAATGCCCTTGAAGAAGTTAAAGAAGTTGACACGTTCGAATAAGAGTTCAAAGATTTTAATTTCAGATTATGATTTAATATTAGCCGATCATAGGATTCATCATCTTTTACCAGATATAATGGGTGAAGTTTTTTATAAAAACCATAAAAGGGTACCATTTATGATTCAAATGGAATCATTTGATCCAAATAGTTCACTGACTAGGAATAATAAGGTTAAAAAAATTGATAAAGTTGATCCAGAATATGTATTAAAACAGATGAAATCAATTGCTAAAAATACCTATTATTTCCCATCACGTGACTGTCAGATACAGATTAAAATTGGTTATACAGATTCAGAAGTTGATAAATTAGTTGAAAATATTGGATCTGTTTTACAATTTCTTCAATCTGATAAATTTGCACCAGTTGGTGGTGTCTTGAATAAAGTTGGTTTAAAAGCTTTGTTTGTAAAGACCGGTGAAAGTGCAAGTTTACCGGTGTGGACGAAGCAGTGAATATTTATATTTGATTCATTAGACAGTGACTAGTAACATTGTAACTGTTAGACAGTAGACTATTTGACCATTAGACTATAGATCAGTAGATCAGTAGATTAATAGAGTCCTAGCTATAGATAAGTAATGTTATATGCCATAGTTAACATTCATAGAGTAAACTATAGCACACACGCTCATAACCATTTGAATATATTTAGGTGAACATACGCGGACTTTGTCTCGGAAGTACATTTGTTCAAAGATCAACACTATATAGACAGTTCATTCCATTACATTACATCGTACAAAGAATTAATGAGGTTCTTTCAAAAAGTTCTCATAGTGATAACGTGTATCCTTACACTTCTTCTACAATCAACAAACTTTGTACAGGATAAACTTGCAAGTGTTGCATATGAACAGAAATTGTTTAAAGATTATTTAGAATCACTAAGATCTATACAGTATAGATATGATCCAGAACAAAGATTTAGGGCAAAATTGGCATCAAATTCATATTCACAGAGCATTCTTGTGGATGAAGATAGAGATAATGTCCAAATAGGTAAAGAAAATGCAACGATAATAATGCTCGTTAGAAACACTGAATTGGATGGAGCATTAAGTGCAATGAGATCTCTTGAAGATAGATTTAACAAGAAGTACAGATATCCATGGACTTTTTTGAACGATGTCCCATTTACAGATGAATTCATCGAAGCTACTTCATTAATGGCCTCTGGAACCACATCATATGGACTCATACCTCCAGAGGATTGGAATAGACCAGAACATATCGATGAGGACAAGTTTAAACGATGTATGAGTGAAATGGTTGAAAAAGAAGTTATCTATGGGTTTTCTCAGAGTTATAGAAATATGTGTAGGTTCAATTCGGGTTTTTTCTTTAGACAAGAACTTGTGAATCAATACGAATGGTATATGAGAATTGAACCAGATGTTGAATACTATTGTGATTTCCAATATGATCCATTTGAAATGATGAGATTAAACAACAAGAAATATGGGTTTATTATCTCTATCCATGAATATGAAGAGACCATACCAACGTTATTCGATACAACGATGGATTTTTTTGAACAAAACCCACAACTTGTACATCCAAACAATTCAATGGGGTTTTTATTGGATAAAGAACCTTTTACAATAAATAACGTTAGAATGGATATTGCAAATGATTATAACCTTTGTCATTTTTGGAGTAATTTTGAAATTGGTAATTTAAATTTCTTTAGATCAGAGAAATATATCAAATATTTCCAATATTTGGATTCAAAAGGTGGGTTTTATTATGAAAGATGGGGTGATGCCCCCGTACATACTTTGGCAACAACTTTAATGCTTGATAAAGAAGAAATCCATTATTTTGAAGATATTGGATATTTCCATGCTCCTTTTGCCAATTGTCCATCGAGCCTGGCGATAAGGAAGTACAAGAGATGTGTTTGTGATCCAAACGATGAGAATGTGATTGACATATTGGCCCATAGTTGTGTACCAAGATGGTGGAGAGTTGGAGGTAAGACTTTTCTAAAAGAGAAGGGTGTAATGTAACAGTTTATTCATTCATTATATACATCATCAATACGGCGTCTCTAATCTCGACAGTTGGTTCAATATATTCTGTAGTTCTTCATCACTTCTCTTATTCGTCAGACTTGGTATCAAAGTCTTTGCCTCATCAACGTCATCACATGCTAATGAACCTAATTGGGCAATTTCAAAAGGATGTAAATCCGAATTCTCAGGAGATTTTAACAAGGATTCAACAGCTGCCACAGTCTCTGTATCTCTAAATCTTGAAAATACACTTAGATAATCCAAAGTTTTCTTCAAGACTTCATTTGCTCCAACTGCAATTGCAGCTTTTGCAATTTCATTATTATCATCGTCATTGTTATCATCGTCATCGTCATCCTCCATCTCATTACCGTTAAGAGCATCCATCTCCAGCTGTGCTGCACTCTTCAGTTCTCCATTAGGGGTCATCAACTTCTTACGCATCTTCAGGGCGCTTCTTATAAGGATACGAGCTTCACTTAGATTTAAAGTAATTAGATCTGTAATTTCACCATCATGTCCAATTTGATGGATATCAAATTCTTGTCCAAGGTTAAGTTTTGCAGCGTTTTCTTCTTCTTCTTGATTTCCCTTTGCGGTACGTCTTCTTACGCCTGCGGTTGAAGTTGAGACGTTCATTGTTTTGTTATAAATTGGCTTTCCTGTTGTTCTGCTTATGGCTTTATAGTGTGGTTTATACTGAAGTGTTCATTTTTTGATCAAAATAATAACATTATATACACCCGGACACCAACAAGTTAATTGTGATAACTTCAACAGATTGAGAATATAACAGCTTATAATGCTCTATGTTCAACTACTAGCACCCATACAAAACAGAACAAACAAAGCAGAACAAACACAATGGTTGAGAACAAACTAAGAAAACTTGTACTCGAAAGTGGTATTGAAAATCCATTGGGTGCTTTATTATTCTCTTCGAATGAAGGAGTTTTAGGAAGTGAGTATTACTATGGAGATAATAGTAATAGTAATGATAAGATTCAATACTAACACAATAGCTTTAAATTCAAGGTTATGGAGTAGCACAGTCAACAGATTATGAATCATTCAAAGGTATAAAGCTTAACAAAGATGGATTCGGATTATATTCGTTGAATGGGTATAGAATATTGATTAGTTCACAAGGAGAGAATGTATTAGTTGTATATACAAAGTTGTGAATGGATTAAGAATAAAAATCATTATCGTCATATAAAGGTACTATATAAAGGTATATAAAGGTTACATAAACCCACCAGAACCTGATCTACCGAATGGAGAACCACCACCAAATTGTGAACCACCAAATGGAGGATTGTTATTACCAAATGGACCACCATTTGGTCTAAAACTTCCATTTGGTAACCCCATTCCTTGACTCATAAGGTCAGATTGTGATAAAGGATCATCATAACGTGCCCCCGGTGGATGATCACCTCTTTGTTGGTTGTCATTTATATCTCCAAATATTGGATGATTCCTACCAGGAATCATCCCACCATTGTTATTAGACCTACCACTATTCCCATACAATGGATCCCATGAAGGTCTTAAAGATGGATATTTCTCACCTGTTGGATAAAGATCCGAATCTCCAATCGATGGGATGATTTGGTTGAATGGAACAGAAGATGGTTTATTCTTTAACATTTCATATTCATCGTCAAATTTTGGTAGTTCATTATTTATAGCTTTATCTTTGGTTACTTTGGGGTTTTGAACTGTTGATGTAATATTATCCCTCTCATTATCCTTAGAAGTTATTATACCATCCTCTTTCTCTTTCATTATCTCTTTTAATTGCCTTTGAACTTCTTTACTCTGTTTCTTTGTCTCTAAAGATTTTGAAGCCATTCTAACAGTTTCTTCTTCCAATTTACCAATAAATCCCTCTTTGAACAATTCAACATTTGCAACTTTTGGATTCATCATCTTGAATAATTTTAAAGATATTTCATATGGAATTTCAGGTTTTGAATCATCATTAAAATAAAAACATTGCATATAAGCAGGTTTAATATGTAATTGATAAAACCCAACAGGTGTATCTTCATCCATTTCTTTAGAAGAATCATATTCTTTATCAACGTCTTGTTCGAATTTCTCCCATTCACCCATATAGTACAACAATTGACCAGGAATTGAATCTTCCCATTTATAACTATCCAATAAAAAATTGTCAACATCTGTTATAGACACAGGAAATTGAACAAATGATTCTTCAAGGATTTCTTCACCAAGAAGATCCAATGGAGTAAAATTGTTATACAGTTTATTACCACATAATGAAGAGATATTAACTGTGAATTTATCATCTGATGATCTTGTAATCATCGTGGAAATGAACACTTTTAAATCTGGTTGATCTTTTGAAGTTAATGTTAAAGTACAAGATTGTTCATCGGAGACTTTATCAACAACGGTGAACCCAACACCTCTGTGGATGAAAGAAGCGGCCCATGCCATCACTTCGACGTTGGATTCGAGTTCTGTAACTGGTGGCATTGTTGTGTAATCTGTTGTCTATTGGCTCTAGGACAGTTGATGTTAGAGAGCAATTGCCTCTGTATATGAATTTGAATATCTTGCTGGTTATGGAGCACTGGGATCAGATCACATGGTTACGCAGCACTGGGTAAAATATTCATGGTTACGCAGCCCTTGAAAACAGAATGATTTAAATTTAAAATTACGCGTTTCAATCTCTTAGACTAATGAATAGATGATAGAGTAATAGAACATAGAATACACAGAAATGGAGTTATTTAAAGTATCAAAGACAAAGACGAGGACAAATATTGGAAAGACAAGTCATAAACAATCTTTTTTTGTTACTTCTAGTATTACTGGTACTACTAGTAATAGTAGTAGTAGTAGTAGTAATAGAATAACTTGTAAAGATTGTGGTATGTCATATATAAAACATCTATCAAATGATTTTAAACAACACAAGAGATATCATAAGAATGTCATATATGGATTAAACTGGGGCAGTATAAATAATAATGTCAAACCATTGGTTAAATTATCTTTGGATGAATCAATCTTTAAGATTGATATAACAAAATTTAATCAAGTTTCAATTGCAATTGAAACTTTAAACATTGTTAATAGATTATTAAATGCACCTGATGAGAATGAAAAATGGTTAAAGAATGATAATGATAGTTCAGTTTATATCTATGTTAAAAGATCAATTGTTGTTGGATTAATATCTGTTGAAAGTATTAAAAAAGGTAAATGGTTTAGCGTTGATGATGGTCAAATAGTCAATGAATCTCTAAATTTACCATTATTGGTTGGTATATCAAGGATATATGTATGTCAAAATGAACAAAGAAAGGGAATTGCAATGAAATTGTTAAAAACTTTACAACAGAACTATATATATGGAATGTTTATACCAAAATCAAAGATTGGATGGTCTCAACCAAGTACATCTGGTGGTCAATTGGCCATTAAATTCAATGGAGTGAAACATAAATCTGGAAAGATGTTGATACCTGTGTATGTTAATGATGATGTCATGGGTTCTGATTAATGGATAATGATTAATGAATGATGAATAGTAATAGTAATAGATACTAGTAGTAGTAGTAGTAGTAGTTGTTGTGTGGTTACCCGGCCTAAATATAGAACCGTATAATAACTCTTGGCTAGAACCAAAAGATTAGGCGGGTGATTGCTCTGCCTTAGCAGCTGATTTCTTCTTCGGCCTTCCACTGGCGCTGATCAGGGGTGGGAATCCACACCCAGCGGTGCCGTAGGCAGCCAGCAGCAGCTTGTGGTGTTTTTTGTTTGTGTGCCGTGCGCCCGCTAGGCAGACAGCAATATTACCAGTAGCAGCAGCTGTAGCAGTCTGACTGTACAAGCAGCATTGATAAAATTTTGGGGGGCATAATAAATACTTAGACATACCAGCTCTTTGATCGTAATTATTTGATAAATCGTTGCAAACAAAAATATAATCTAGAAAAACACAGGCAAGTGCTCCACTGTTCAGCTCCACACAACAGAAAGGGAGAGCTTTGGTACGAGTACTGCTACTACCACTACCACTACTTCTACTTCTACTTCTACTACTAGCACCAGCCACAATGACCACCACAGTCCCGAAGATCTACTCCTTCGAAGAGTTTGCCGCCGTGGCGGATGCTGTTGCCAACCATGTCGTTGCCGCACAGAACCAGGCATTGTCGAACAGCATACCTTCATCAACACACAACTCGACCTCGACCTCTACGTCCATCATCAACTCGGAGAACTCCAGCAATATAAATATCAGCAGTAGCAATGTCCAATCGTCTTCAGATTCACAATCACAATCACAATCTCATACACAATCAAAACCACAGCTAAATTCAAATCCAAGTACAACTTCTTTAAAAAATGGAGGAAGTAAATCCAAAAGGGATAAAGCAATAAACAGAAGATTTAAAATCGCTATATCTGGTGGTTCTCTAATCCAAGTCCTTAGTCAAGGTTTAATCGATAGAGATGATGTCATTTGGAATAAATGGGATGTTTATTTTGCAGATGAAAGATTAGTTCCATTTGAAGATGAAAATTCAAACTATGGTAAGGCCAAGAGAGAAATATTTGATAAATTAATTACAAGAGGTATTGAATTACCAAATATTTATCATATCGATGAATCTCTATTAAATGATGCTCAAGAATTAGCTGATGATTATGAAAAGACATTGATTAAGGGTTTTGCAAATAAAGATTCTGTAAGGTTACCTCTATTTGATTTGTTTTTATTAGGTTGTGCACCTGATGGTCATATTGCATCAATTTTCCCAAATGATCATGAAGTATTAAGAGAAAAATTGGCTTGGGTCGTTCCAGTGGAAAATGCTCCATCTGGTCCAAAGAGAAGAATCACTTTAACCGTCCCTGTTATTTGTCATTCACATCGTGTTACATTTGTCGTTGAAGGTGCTGTTAAGGCTTCTATTGTGAAAGTTATTATGGAAAGACCAGAAAAGGGTCTACCAGCTTCCGTGGTTAATGAATTAGCTGCCGGTAGAGTAACTTGGTTTGTTGATAAAGCTGCTTTAACCGAGACTTATTTATAGTCATCTGTACTACAATATGAGAGCTTATAATATAGTAATATAATGATTACAGTATGGAAGATATATTTGTATGTGTATGTGTATGCGTATGAATGTGTAAACTAAAGAGAATATATTATAATGCTAGATGATGATGTAAAATATTACTGATATTAATAAGCTGATGAACTGTACTCCCTCTCTAAAAGATCCAACTCTTTTTGATAATTACCATCATCATATGCACATGCATCAAGTTTTAATTCAAAAAGTTTTAAATAACCCAATTCTTCAACAGTTTCTAAAAAAACATCGTTTAACCTCAATATATCATCATTTGACATGTTTAAAAGGTCAAATTCAAACCAATAATAAGGTAACATTGTTGGTCTAAAGATCAATTTCTTATTTTCAGAATCAATGTATAAAGAATTATATGTCAATGATACAAATTCTGTTCTTGTTATAAGACGTAGACAAGGTTCAACAATATCGTAACCAATTTCATTGGCGGCTAATCCACAATTCAATTTGACAAAGTTGAAATAGAAAGTTTCATCGGCAAATACCAAGTTAAACGGTAATCCAAAGCAAAGTAGACTGTTGTTATCTTCTTCTTCTTCATTGTTCTGATGATGATGATCATCACCTTTATTATCGTGGTCATTTATGTTGATCCTATTAAGCGCCAACTTAAAACATGATTTCAACGTCATTGTTATCTGGGAGATGAGACTGGTGATTGTTATATGTTGTTTGATGAACCAGGATGACAACCGCCGTGTTGTTTGTTATAAGAACTTCTTCACTCTGGGCGGCTAATTGTGGCACAAGCAGTGTAAAAAAAACAGACACAAATCTGTTGATGTAAACTTTTTTATAAATTTCTCGAGATTGATTTTGCTCATCAGTTACTGTGACCGTTCATTTGAATGGCAGATTGAAAATGGTTTCCATGGTTGTTCATTTACTGCTCGACTTCACTAAGAAGATCCAAATAACTGGCGAGCATATCATAACAAAACTTGTACTGATCCACGCTTTGAACCATTGAGATCCTTTGTTCTCTCAAAGATTTAACAATCTCATGGATCAAATCCAAATCCTTTGTCCGTTCATCCCATAAAAGATCCAGATGGTTAAGCAGATAGTCCATCGTGATAAACGTTCCAGTTCTACCGACACCAGCGGAACAATGAACGATCGTTGGTGTCGATGTATGGATTGATCTTATCAACTTGCTCAATTCCAAGATCGGTTCCCAAGCATCTGGTTTTAAAGTATCTGTCCATTGATCGAAATAGATATGATGAACCAATCTTTCCGATATAACTTCATTCTCTGAGTTTAAACCTTGTAATTGGAGTAACGTGTATCTAGCGGTACTATCATCCAAGAATTCAGAAGATAGACACTTTAAACGTATTGTATCGTGTTTAAAACCTTGTAATTTGATTAGGTCATGGAACTCTATAGTTTCATCTGGATTATCGATCCAATATTTTGAACATTTCTTAACATTACCTTCACGGATAGGTGTAACCATTAGTATAACCATATCGTCTAGTTTATTGTCTTCATTACTATTGGTAGTATTAGCTATTCCACCTTGTAATACCATTTGCCAAAATTGAACTATTGTACTATCAGTTGGACCTTGAGTTGCAATATAAGTATCCTTTGGATTAATGTTAGAAGCTGTATCACTATTGTTATATCTTGCTAATATATCCAACTTTATTAAGGAAGCATTGATATAATCAGAATATAATTTGTTATTATCTGCATCATCATTATTTGATATGTTATTAACATCCAATTTAATTCTATTAAAATCAAAAGGTAAGATATTTGAATATCTATTTCTATTCAATTTAAATCCATTTGCTCCATGATGCATTGACCATTTTGAATTGTTATTAACATTCATAACTCCATGATGAATTCTATCATCTTCAAGGATCTTTATTTGACGAAATTTATGATTTATTAAGTTTGAAGTATGATTTATTGAACTGTTCTTTGTTATCATTTCAGAATTAGAATTAGAATTTGAATTAAAGATTGAAGAAGAAGAAGAAAAAGACCTTGGTAAATGAAATTTCAATATCTTATGACTTGATTTGATCTTTGAATTATCTGTCTTCTCCTTTTCTTTATCAGAGATGTCCTTCTGTTTATCTTTATCAGTAGTCTTTGTATTAATATTATTATTACTATTAGTCAAACTACCAGTTGTCGATGTACTCAGACTTGTAACAGAAGTTGATTTACTCGATGTACTGCTCTCTCCTTCAGCCTCAACGCTTGAACTATCCGTATTAGTCTTTATATTATGATTAATATTATTCGTAGCAGTATCACTTTTACTACCGATGTTATCAGCATTCAAACAGTGGTTATTCTGTCCTTCAGCAGATGTTGATGATGAGTTGTTGGTGTTGTCCTTAGATGTACTGAATATATTGCTAAGCCTGTTGGAGAATTTGAATTCCCTTGCAGAAGCAGCGCTGTCCGCGACGCCGCTGCTCTTAGACGGAGAACAGTCCTCACTAGCGGTACTGCTACTGCTCATCGCCCTTCTGGGCAGAACAACAACAGCTTGCCATACCGCTTGGCCCACAGTTTCGCAGAAGGAACTGGCAGACTGAACACTCAGTGAAAAGATGTTGTGGATATAGTGGGACATAGCTGGAGGTAATGAATATGAATATAGGTGTAAGTGTAAGTATTCTGTGTCTGTTTGGTGTTTGTTAAGCTGTCATATGAACACTCGATCTTTGTAGACATTTCTTTGTCTTAAGTATAGTACGTGGTGGAAGAAGTAAACAACAAGATCAAAGATCTTTCAGTTAATTTATTTATTCACCTCCATCGAACATGTCGTTTAACCTTATTACTAGCTGCTGATCTACCTCTATAGTTCTAAGCATAAGTCAGTTCATTGTACATAGAATGTGCCACTATACTAGCCTGCGTAGCCGTCAGTTTAGTGTCCCTAGCAAAGAACTTGTGCGTTACTGTTACAGCTGCTAGCTACTGCTTATAATTCGCGCCTTTCAGAAAACTGAGAAGAAAAAAATTACAGAAAAACGGCTCGAGTGGAACGATAATTTTTTTTCTAGGTAAGATAACATCCGGACACCAGAAGGCTATTGGACCCCACGATAATTTTTTATTTCA
This sequence comes from Williopsis lachancei, assembly GCA_030567175.1. Lineage (NCBI taxonomy): Eukaryota > Fungi > Ascomycota > Saccharomycetes > Phaffomycetales > Wickerhamomycetaceae > Williopsis > Williopsis lachancei. The sequence continues at coordinate 16,050 of JAJLRR010000025.1, forward strand.
AATTCACCTTCGATCTCAATTTTATAGGCCCGGCAATTATTTGTTCTCTGTCCCGCGTTCTGCCGGCCCCCGTACAAAAATTAAATAAATAAATTTACTCTCACAGCTGACGCTGCTTATGTATACAAATTTGTATACGGGGAAATCTTACGCCAGCTTGATTAATACAGACAGCTAAAGGCTTCTTCGAGACATCATCTTCAATAACACCCTATTTATTTATAACAGCACCCACACATGCCATGAGACACAGAACAAGCACCGTAAACACAGCTCCTCTCATACTCAAGAGATCAATCTCGGACTACGTCACGTTTCCAGCTCTGGGTTCATTCCAGAACCATGCCCAGTTCAAGATCCATATGCTCAAGGCACCATCACATTTTGGTCATTATACCTATAGGATGAATAGACTATACAACGAGGACAGATATTCGGTGAATATCTGTAAAATACCCATACAATACGAAGAATATGGGTTATCCAAGCGTATTGATCATAATTGTTTTGTTGCCAGTATATTTGATGGTCATGGTGGTGATGAATGTGCAACTTATTTACAAAAAACTTTACACAAGAGAATTGAACTTTGGAAAGGTCCTAATGAAGAAGAATTTATGAAATTACTCGATGAATATAACAAAGACGTTGGAGGTTATTGGAAAAGGGTCTTTAAGAAGCGCACGGAGATTTATCAAAATTTGTTAAAAGATTGTCAAAATATTACAGATGACTTACCTATAAGGCTTTATCATACTTATCTTCAAGTTGATATGGATTTTATGACACAATTTGAAAAATCTGGGTCAACTTCAACAACTGCAATGCTCTATACAATATTGGATGATTTAACAAATGAAAAAGATCTTTATTTTAATCAAAAGACAGTTTCAAAATTGATAGTTTCACAGATTGGTGATACAAAATGTGTCATTTGTGATAGAGATGGAAATGCTCATCAATTAAACTCGATACATCATCCAAGTTCTTCTATTGAGAGTAAAAGATTAAACAAATTTACTTCGGGTTTTGCAACTGATTCATTTGGAGAAAATAGATTTATGAATTTTGCCAATACAAGATCATTTGGTGACCTTATAGCTAAGAGTAAAGGAATATCTGCTGAACCTGATTTAACTTCGTATATCATTGGAGATTCGAATCTTATCTCCAAGAATGGACTCGTTGATGAAACTCCAGGTCAAATGGGAGGTGATGAATGCTTCTTAATGCTAATGTCCGATGGTATAACAAACTATGCAACAGATCAAGAGGTTGTTGATCTAGTCAAAGCGACTCAAAAGAATAAGATGGCAAATCCTCAGACTTGTGCTGAAGAAGTTGTTAAATACGTAGAGGCTGTTGGAGGTGATGATAATGCAACGTGTATTGTAATAAAGCTGAGTAATTGGGGTGGGTGGTCAAATCAGGAGGATAGAACTGGTAAACTTCGAGAAGATAGATTGAGAGAAGGCATATCAAGGATGGATAGAGATAGGGGTTAGACAAAGACAAAAATAAACACAGAAATATGGTTAGATATATTTATATATATACATGATAATGATAATGACGATGATAATAACAAGAACAATGAAGTAGTAAAAAGAAGAAGAAGAAGTAATAAATCACTTATTCTTAGTCTGTGTATAACTAAATCTCTTTCTCGTTGGTGCAAATTCTCCTAGTTTACTACCAACCATATCATCTGTTATTTCAAATGCAACGTATTCTTTACCGTTATGGACTTGGAATTTCACACCGACAAATTGTGGTAATATTGTACAACTTCTAGCGTTTGTTCTTATTGGAGTATTGGACTTTATTGCATGAGCAATGGGTAATGGAACGACATGTGGACCTTTATAAGTTGGTTAGTACAGTGTGAAGACGATGAAAAGAAACAGAATCTAGAACATACCCTTCCATGCTGAGCGACCTTTTAGAAGTACAGGACTGATTCTCATTGTGTGTTGTGAGTGTAGATATGTCTGTTATAGTCTCTTTAAACCCATAACCGTTAAGCTTGAACAAAAATTCAGTGTTGATCATCATCAAACCTTTGGAAAAGTGTTAAATTCGCGAAATGTTGCGAAAAATGGATCAAAAAGGAAATACTACCAATGAGGAAGTAAAGGAAATATCATGAGATTACCCTACCTAAAACTGCTGTGATCGGAGAAAGTCACATGACCTGCTCAAATAGCTTAGATCTCGGCAAAGTACGGGGGAATTATTTCGAAAAAACATTGGAATTGGTGAACCGATAAAGGTAAAAAATTACGAACTCAAATCACGATTTCTTCCGGGATAAAACCAAGTTGTTGGAGTTTAGAACTGAAAAGTGTTAACAGATAACAGAAGTAGCTATCAGTATACATGAAAGACGTTGTCTATGTCGTACAAAGAACTTATACGTACTACACGAATGATTATGAATAGAACAATTGTACAAATTGAATCTTGATATAAAAGTAAAAGACAACCAATGGATAGTCATATGTGATAACGCCTAGTCTAAGAAACACCAGTGTTTCTTATAACAACAGCAACATATTGAAACTGACCAATGATTGATCTTGTCCACATAAGAAATGAACATGATATAGAACCAAAGAAAACCAACCCAACTCCACCATTATCATACTTCTAGTAGATATGATAATTTATCGTAAATGCATGATATTGATATTATAACTGATATTGTTATAATTATTAAACTACCTGCTTACTTGTGTGCAGGCACATTGTTCAATGCAAAGCCTGAGCTTGAACGAAGAGCTGTATAGTTCTCTTTAGCCTTTGATCTCAACTGGTATAGAGAATAAGCAGCAAGTGCAGCGGTTGCAGTACCGGCGAATACAACGGATCTTGAAGTGTGAGCGAACATTGTTGTAGTATAAGTATTAGTTGTTGTGGAAGTTTGGATATAAGAAATGGATCTCAATCATGGATTCGCATGAAGTGGGCTATCCCTTGCTTTTATAGTTGGTGAGCCTAATGCCGGGCTCTTCCCCCCATTAAAGCTACAGCCATCTGATTGTGCCACCGGTATTAATACGCTGTAGATTTTTTTGGCTTATCAGTTTTATGCCCAGCTCACTAGCTATGGAGGAATGGAAACATTTGGAGTTGCATGATTTAAGAAATTGTTTGACGTCGTACGTCCCGTTACAAAGGACTCCACTGTTTGCCCCTCCTCCTGCAGTTCCCCGGGGGAAAAATTAGTGAGAAGGCATAGAAAAACCTGGGGCAAAAACGTCTTGTTTGGCAGGCGTAAGGGAAGGATTCGGGATGTCTTCAAGTTGTTACATGGAAGAGAGATTCGAAGTCGGAGCCTACGAACGGGAAAGGGTACTGTGGACAGTGGAATATACTGCATTAGTACTGTTCTACTATCTTGTCAAGGAGTATTTGAAAGATAAGGCACGACAGTATGAGGTACTTCTTACCCCTAAGCAACCGAACTAGGATCCTCGACGTGACTCCACTAAACGTAGTCATCACCTCACATTTTTGGAAACAGACACTTCATCAAACTCTTTCTATCCGGACAGTTATCCAACAGGTCCACTAGTAGTGTACCTATGTATCTACGTCATTATAACGTCATGGCAAGAATTGATATGCAGTTGCGCAACTTTCTTAAGCTTTCCAACTAAAAATTATTATTGTGGGGTGACAACTCCTAATGCTGTCCTTACCAGGTTTGTGGACTCTTTAACCGTTTATGCTTTTAAAAAATCACGAATTGTTGGAGCCCGCGAATGTGTTTTATAAAGTGATACGATGTCCGGATGTATATTACTGGTTACGAAGCACTTGTACACACTCCCGATTAGGAAGGATGAGATGGCTATGGTTAATTTTTTTTGAAGGCTTTCCACAGCTTACTTTTGTTGATTAACAAAGTTGAGGTATTACAACAAAAGATAGACAGCTGCTCATCACCATCATGTTCGCTGCTAGATTTGATCCGAATGTTCTGGTAGTGGAGAACACAACGCCGGCTCTTCCCTTCAACAGAAAGAGAAAAGCCCAAGAAGATGTGGAGTTGGAGGAACAAGAAGAGAAGAGAACATCAACAGCGGGTAAGACAGATGAAGTGAACTCAGATGATACCTCGAGTGAAGAGTCCAGTTCTGAAGACTCAGACTCCTCTGACTCAGACTCAGACTCAGGCTCTGATGTTGATGATGAAGCTGCTAAGACAAAAGAGAAAGTCAACGACAACTCTGCAGATCAAGACGTTGAGATGGAGGACGCCGAAGATATACCAGCACAAGAACACAATCCAAAGTTCTCCGGTATAATATCGAGATTCAACCAATCGATACAACAGTCAAAATCCATGGATGATGAAACAATAACTGAAGAGGAATCTGTTCCAGTAGAGGAACATGACATTGCACCATTACCACAACCAACGTTACCTCGTGATTATAGATTATCATCGAGTGAAAGATCTTCAAATTTGAACTGGTTAGCTGATCCAATCTTTATCAAGACCAATGAATTAAAACCATTCGACAAATTCCCATATCTTTCAAAGAGAATCTTGAATAATTTAACCCAAAGTATGGGATTTAAAGATGCATTTGCATCTCAGATAAAGACATTGGAACTATTGATACCAGAGATCCATCAGAATAAGTTGAATCCAACTTCGATAAAAGGTGATGTCTTGGTTAATGCATCAACAGGATCTGGTAAAACATTGGCTTATTCCATACCAATAGTTCAATCATTAGAAGACAGATTAGTACCAAGATTAAGATGTATCATATTGGTACCAACGAAACCTTTGATTAACCAAGTGTATAAGACATTGGTTCAAGTCTCAAGAAATATCGATTTAAACATTGTCACTTTGGGTAAAAGTGATATATCGTTATCAGAGGAATCTTCCAAATTGAAACAAAATGTTCCAGATATCGTCATAAGTACACCTGGTAGACTTGTTGATCATTTAAACATGAGATCTTTCACATTAGAGGACCTTAGATGGTGTGTTATCGATGAAGCTGATAGATTGTTAAACCAAAGTTTCCAGAATTGGTCAAACGTGTTGATTTCGAAATTGAACGAAGTCGATAATGGACAGAATAGATCCAAGAGTTTTAAACCTACGTTGACAAAGATGATCTTTTCTGCTACTCTAACAACAGATGCTGGTAAACTATCAACTTTGAATTTCCATAGTCCAAGGCTTATCATTGTGAATAACGAAGAATCAGTGTTACAGACTGATAAGATCTTTACAATCCCAACCACTTTGAGAGAACATTTCATCAAGTTTACATCATCGCATTCTTCATTTAAACCTTTGATCCTTTTAAAACTTTTACAAAAATTTGCATCACAGAATACTTTGGTCTTTACTAAATCTAATGAAGCAGCAATAAGGCTTGCAAGTCTGTTAAATTTACTCACTAAAAGTTTAGCACCTGAAATGACAATTAAGAGTATCAATTCTCAATTGAATACATCTTCAAAGACAAAGATCCTTAGTGATTTTAACAATGGATCTATTTCCGTGGTAATAGCAACAGATTTGATCGCAAGAGGTTTAGATCTCAGTAATATCAAAAATGTGATAAATTATGATCTACCTCCTTCTTCAAGAGAATACGTTCATAGAATCGGTAGAACTGCTAGAGCAGGTAATGAAGGTGATGCTTATACTTTGGTAATTGGACGTGGTGAGGGACAATTTTTTGAAAAAATTGGTAGAAATATCAATCGTTCGAGTGATGTTGATACGGTGGAGATTGATGAGATTGAATCAGAGGAGAAATCTGTCTATGAGACAGCATTGGCAGAGTTACAGAGTAAGTTGTTTCATCAGTGATTAGAATTTCAATACAACGTCATCTACAGCCATTGAATCATGCATATGAGTAGTGTAGATAATATAAATAAGGTACGAATAAATAATTTGGAGGGAATATTCCATCCATCCCTCGAGGATGTTCCGATGATAAAAGCACCCCTAGTAACAATTGCCAGTAGTTGTTAACCCCCAACTACACGGCATGTGGATGTGAAATGATCAAATCCCTAGCATCTTTAAACGTTCTGATCTTATCAGCCTGTTCATCCGGAATACCAATGCTGAACTCTTCTTCGATGGCCATCACAACTTCGACAATATCCAACGAATCAAATCCCAAATCACGGGAAAAATCGGTCGATGGAGAGATTACCGCATCTGGTTTCACCTTTTCATAACCTTCGAGGATCTCGATGAGTCTTTCATCAACAAGTTCCGGTGTCAATGGAGGAGCATGCGAGTAAGCACGCGCGTTGAAGGGAGATTGAAAGCCCTGAGTATAAGGGATGTATGCGTTTCTGGTGACTTTGACCTGTTTCCACAGGTGAGCGTTCTTTAACGTTAATCTGAACATGGTTGGTGGTTTAGTTGGTGGAGAAGGTGGTGCAGTCTCTGTTGTTTTGAAGTGGTGGGGAAGAGGCTTGGAGAATCAGTTGTGAGCTTTGATGTCAGCTGTAGGGTTCTTGAGTAATTGTCCCTGTCTCTCTGTCCCTGTCTCTGGTCCCTTAGATCTTTGTCCAATGTCATGAACTTCATTGTTTTTTGGACTTTTTGTCCTGTGAATGCTCACCGTACTTTTGGGTTTTCTGACCCCCTCCTGTCCCCACCCATTCTGCTGGGGGAGATGTCCGGGTGTTATGGGTCGAGGCTTTTGGTTTTTTGTCCAGCTACTAAAATTTGAAGAAATAGCCAAAGCTCATATATACTGTGATTTGGCTACAACAGCAGCTGAACCAACTGAAGCAAACGAAACGAAACGATGCTCAAGTTCATGTTCAAATCCCTTGTGGGTGTCTCCAGAAACACCGCGGTGATGCGTCAGAGCATACCGCGTCTCCAGCAGCAGTCATCGTCATCTACAACCTATTCTCAATACACTTCACTCTTTGCCCAACGTCAATCACCAATAACCATTTCACAGAGACTTGCTACGATCAATCAGATAAAACGTGGTATGACAAAACCATTGAACAAGCGTCCAGTGAAATCACCGGATCTCGATAACTGTCCTGTACGTAAAGGTGTCGTATTACGTGTGATGGTTTTAAAACCAAAGAAACCAAATTCTGCCTTAAGAAAAGCATGTAGAGTACGTTTGACAAATGGTAAGATCATCAGTGCATATATCCCTGGAGAAGGTCATAACGTCCAAGAACATAGTGTTGTCCTTGTAAGAGGAGGAAGATGTCAGGATGTTCCGGGTGTTAAATATAGATGTGTTCGTGGTTCAATGGATCTCAGTGGTGTTGCCAATAGAACAACTTCAAGATCAAAATACGGTGCAAAGAAACCCCAAAAGGATTGATTGATTGGTTGTATAGAAAATCATAACGTGTACATATGTTAACTTTAATAATCTATGTAGCTACAGAAATAACGAGACTATATATATAATACTGATTTTATTGTTATATAATTTTAGAAGACAGCCACGCTTGGTCTCTTCTTCTTTAACGTTCTTGGAAACGTCTACCGGTAGCGGTCTTTCTCTCAACGGCTTCTTCATTTTCAGGCTTTGCTCTATTGAGAACCTTCAAATATTGGTTAACTCTGAATCTCATTCTAGAGTGCATGTAGGCCTTTGAACATTTGATATGATAATGGAAATAGTTTCTAAACAGTTGGATATGAGAGATTGTATTTTCTCTCTTTTGTGCAACTAAATGTCTTGGGAAAAGGACAAATGTGATATAACCCTTCTTTTCATCTGGACTATATCTAATCATATCTCTAACTTCTAAAGGTGGTTCCTTATGAGAGTACAACACTTGTGGAGCGTTTTGAACAGCTCTTCTTCTGGCATCGACAAACTCTTGTAAGAAGACTTTACCAAAGATCTTATCGGTCTCATCTTTGAACACGGTAGAGAAGATCACAGTGACTCTATCGAATGAAGGTTGGATGTATATGGCTTCTTCATCTCTATAGTTGATTTCATAAACTTTTGAACGAGTCTCAGGTTGTAACGAAGTCTCTTGATATTCCTCACTCAATTTCTCATACTCTTGGAATGCAAGGTCAAATGGAGCTGCAAGCATGTTTCTCTTCAAATATGAGATTGATTCGATCAATTCCAATTTCTCTTCTTCACTCTTGATAGATTCAAGATCCAAATAGATCGAATAGTCATAACCCGGTTCAACGGTGGATGATTGGTATTTACCATAGACGGAGTTCAACTTGTCCACTACACCGTACTTGGACAAATCTTTGAATGATTTACTCTGTATGGAGATGAGTAATTTTGTCTTCTCCTCTGGAGTTGAGATGTGGTATGTTGTGTAGTCAAAGTCTGAGACGATTCTGTCAACGGCGGTTGGTGTTTCAAAGAGCTCTTCGAGAGTCTTCTTTAGAAGAAGATTGTCGCTTGGAATGTGAAGCATTGTGTATTGTTTGAGTTGTTTGGTTTATGATTGTTCCTTAAGAGTTGTATCAGTTATATTCGGCTATGCCTGGTCAACTGCTATGTGATCTAAAATAGCCGCAAACAATGTAATTGAGGAAGCTCTGAAAGACAAAGTGGTGGATGATGATGTATCAATTCGCAAACTGAACAGTAACAGGTAATTCTTCCAGAGTTGACCGTGCTAAAAGGGAGAGTGGCAGTGCAAATTGACTGGCTGTTGTTTTAATTGTTTGCAGGTTTATCCTTTAAATTGGATTGTTCTTTTTCTCCTAAAAGTTGAACTTTCCGTCTAGCTGATAATTGATTTCCTGCCTAACGCCAAATTACGTTCCACAGTAATTCAGTTTAGCTGATGGTCGATATGGTGGGCGGTAATCTTCCTCCCACTGGAAACCCACCCAGCCCGTTCCACGAATTTTCAAAATCTATGTCCGAAATCTGAGAAAAACCCACCAAACCAGAGTAAATCCCTGAATGTAGAGGTAACCAGGGAGAAACGGGGGTAAATGTCCCGGAAATGTCCATTTTGAGTAAAAAGCACACAAATTATAAATAAACAACGTCCAAAATCACAACCACAGCGACGACGACGGCGAGGGCGATTGTGGACGTTCGTTGTCGACGCAACATGAGCAGCACCAGCAAAGAATTAAACCCAGAACAGGGAGTTAGAGCTCAGAAAAACCGCACCAAAATTAAGAAAATTGTTGATCGAACAATAATTATTTAGCTTAATCAAAATCTTGAATCTTGCACAACAAGGCAATTGAACGTCAATACCGATTGTCATAACCTATCTCTCCTCAACATACTCAGATGGCTCATCGTAAGAGAGACGTCATCAACTTTGAGGATTCCTACGCAGGATTATCCGACGAGGATGAAGATGCCTTCAACGATGAAACTTTTGGAACAAGTGCACCAGTTGGAAAAGACTTCAACTTTGGCGGTTCTTCTTCTACTACAACTAATGCAGTAAACAATGGTGGTATGAGCTATGCAGACATTGCAAGATCTCAACCACCGGCACAGCCAGTGAACTACTCCGATGATCAACTTAAGCCAATGGAGGGTCTTTGGGGAAGTACCCAGCAACAGCCACAACAGCAGCAACAACAACCAGAGCAGCAGGTGCAACAGGAACGTCCAATCTCTGCTCCACAGGGCGCTATCACCGTGGACCAGCTAGAAGCTCAGATGACACATGGCCAGCCGCTACAGCATCATCAGCAGCAACTTCCACCACATCAGCAACAACAGTATCCTCAAGTGCCATTCCCACAACCAGGAATGGGTTACAACTTCTATCCTCCTGGCTTTATGCCACCTCCACCACAGGGCTACAATATGCCACCACAATTTGGCATGCCTCCACCACCTCCTCCACAACAGTTCCAGCAGTTCCCGCCAATGGACCAACTTGCCATTCAACAACAGCAGGGCGGTCAATTCCCAGGACAGGCACAGTTCCCACCTCCACCTCCACCTCCACAACAGCAGCAGCAGCAGCAACAACAACAACCGGTCCCACCAGCTGAGTCCCAAGACTATCAAGCCGGTGCTGCTGTTGCTCCACCACAACCTCCTCAGACACAGTTGCAGGACAACAGAACCAAAGATCTCTCCGATTTCCCTGTTTTGGGATCCGATGATGCCCGTCAACATCAGCATCAGCATCCACAACCTCCTCAACAGATCGGGCAACAGCAGCAACAGAACGATCAACAGGAACAACACCAGCAACACCATAACCACCACCACCACCAACAACAACAGAACTACCAACAACGTCCACGTCAACACCATCATAACAACCAGGTGTATGAGAGTTTCAACGATCTTCCAGAAGAGGAGAAACAACGTCTGATGAAGCGTCAACAGAAAGTTCATCGTATTCTTCAATTCTGTGGTGTTATGACTCCACGTGATAAGGATTTTGTTTCTCGTTTACAACTATCTCAGATTGTTACGGATGATCCATACATTGATGATTTCTATTTCCAAGTTCATCGTCTTTTGAAAACTGGACAAGCAGAAGTTGATAACAATAACGTTGCTCAATCTTATTTGGATTTATCTGGTCATAGATTAGGTGGTCGTCATCAAAGAGCCGATGTTGCATTGCAAAGAATGCAACAACAAGTTCAAAAAGCCGTCACATATGCCAAGATCCGTTCTAAACGTGATAAAACCGTTAGAAAAGATGGTTCATTGGGTCAAATCAGTGCGGTTGGTAAGACACAGAGAAAACAGTTGGAGATCACTTCAAAACCTGAATTACCAGAAGTTACCAAGAGTGGTAGAAAATCTATATTACTTCAAATTGAGAACATTTATCAAAAAGTTTTAGAATTGGAGAGTGCACAGAGAGAGAACAAAGAGTTGGATATTGAAGGGTTATGGGATTCTTTAAAGTTGTTTGATGAATCCGATAATATGAATTTCTTTATCCAAATCTTGTCATATGAAAAAGGTTTAAAGATCTTTCCAAGGGTTTATCACTTTTTGGATAGACAACAAAAATTGACAATTATTACATTAATCTTTGCCAATTTATCATTGATTAAGATCATTACAAAATCTTCTTTTAAAAACCATCCAAATGATGAAATTCCATCAGATGTTCAAAAACAGATTGAATTATTCCAACATGTTGTTTTAAAGACAATTATGGTATTTTTATCATATGAAACCGTTATTACTGAGATTATTGGATTAACCACTATATTGATTGAACATAACAATGTTGCATTTTTGGCAACTTCCCGTTTAGGGACATCGTTAATTACGATTTTACTTTCAAGAGCTGAAATTATTAAGCAAGAGCAGAACATTTCAACTGAAGATACACAAGATTGGGCCAATGCATATGATAAATTATTTTCATCATTGGAGACAAAACTTTCATTGTTATTCCCAATTACAAAAGTTAACTATGATGATTCATATATTTGGCAATTTTTTGCCTCATTGGCACTTAGTGGTAAATTAAACCATCAAAGAATCATTGTTGATGAGATTAGAGATGAAATCTTTGGATCTGTTGCGAAGGCAAAAGATAGTGATGAGGCTACAAAGATCAAGATCATTTCTAATTTGAACCTTTTCTTGAACGTTATTGGATTGAATGCCAATGGTGAGGAGATTGTTGAGTTGAAGTGAGAGATGAATGTATAACGCTGTATATCACATGTTTGTTAGTTATAATGAAAATGGTAGTGTATTAGATGTTATATCGGGCCCGATCCAGGTGATTATAAGCAGTCTTACGTCACGGCTATGATAAGAGAGCTGTATCACCAGTCTCAGATCATCTGCTAACAGTTTGAACATCGGCTAAAAGCTAACGCTTTGGGGAAGGCCTGATTTTTTTTAGTGTGAGTATAATTCCCAATTGGGAAATGTGAGCAAAAGCTCCCTGGCGCTGAGCTGTGCTTCTGCCTAAATTTCCTAAACATCCACAGCTCTACCCCACATCTCAGACAACAAAGTGACATGACCGAGCTACGGAGATGGGATCAGAGACCCTGGGCTGGGCAGTTTGTGGGAGGAAAGCAGCCCAGAGAACATACTCAGCTCCTTTGAGCTTGAAGAGCATCAGCCTAAGGACACATGGATGCGTTTTATAAGGACATGGGGCTATTTCAAAAAGGTTTACCATTAATCATGATCCAAGGACCGAAAAACAGTACATAAGAAGGAGTCTTTATCCTCTGTTTTGTTGAAGTTCTGGTGAAGTAATCTGTGGTATAGCACACAGCTCCAATCCACATATTCTTTATCAACTCAGATGTTTCGTCAAGCTTACAACTATTCCACCATCACTAAGCAAGCAGCAGCCTACTCATTTAAAAAGACGTTAGCTCTAAATCAAACTTCAACACTACGTCTTCAATCACAACGTATCATTAGACCAATGTCCACCGGTATAATCACTGAGAATACAAGACCAGAACCGGACGTTGTCCTTAAGGACATCTCCACCTATATCCATGATTATAAGATTGATTCAACTTTAGCATTTGATACTGCAAGACTTTGCTTTTTGGATACATTGGGTTGTGGATTAGCAGCTTTAAAATACGATCAACCAAAGAAGATCATTGGACCAGTTGTCCCGGGGACAACTGTACCAAATGGTACAAAAGTCATTGGTACCTCTCATCAATTGGATCCAATCCGTGGAGCTTGGTCCATTGGTACTTTGATCAGATGGTTAGACTATAACGATTGTTGGTTAGCCGCTGAATGGGGACATCCATCGGATAACATGGGTGGTATCCTTGCAGTTGCAGATCATTTGACTAGGTTGTATAAATCATCCGGTGGTAAAGAAGGTAAGATCTTTACTGTTAAGGATGTCCTTGAAGGGATGATCAAGGCTCATGAGATCCAAGGATGTCTCGCATTGGAGAATTCTTTCAACAAAGTTGGATTGGATCACGTTGTATTGGTTAAATTGGCTACAACTGCCGTTGTCTCAAAGATGCTTGGATTGTCATATGACCAAACGATCGATGCCGTATCACAGGCATTTGTCGATGGTCAATCCTTGAGAACATATAGACATGCTCCAAATACAATGTCTAGAAAATCTTGGGCTGCTGGTGATGCGGTGTCAAGAGCTGTTAATCTTTGCTATTTGGTCAAGAATGGAGAAAGTGGTATGCCATCTGTATTGACGGCAAAGACTTGGGGATTCTATGACGTTTTGTTCAAGGGACAAGAATTCAAATTCCAAAGACCTTATGGTTCTTACGTGATGGAGAATGTCCTTTTCAAGATTTCATTCCCTGCAGAGTTCCATGCTCAAACTGCAGTTGAAGCTGCAATGACTTCATTTGATCAATTGAAATCGTTGAATAAGACATATAAAGATATCAAATCTATTCGTATTAGAACCCAAGAAGCTGCAATGAGAATCATCGATAAAAAGGGACCATTGTATAACTATGCCGATAGAGATCATTGTATTCAATATATGGTTGCTATTCCATTGATCCATGGTCGTTTAACTGCAGATGATTATAGTGATGAAATTGCTTCAAACCCTGCAATTGATGAATTGAGAAATAAGATGCAATGTGTTGAAGATTCAAAATTCTCTACAGATTATCATTCACCTGATAAGAGATATATTGGAAATGCATTACAAATTGAATTAAACGATGGTACCGTTTTGGATGAAGTTATTGTTGAAGTTCCAATTGGTCATAGAAAGAGAAGAGATGAAGGTAAACCAGTGTTATTGAAGAAATTTGAAAGACATGTTAAAGAACATTTCAAAGATCCAAATCAAGCTCAAAAGATCTTGGAAACAAGTTCATCTTCTGAAGAGTTGGATAAACTTGATATTGATGAATACGTTGATCTATATGTCCAATGATTATCATAATTCTTGGATCAAATGCTCTCTATTTATATATTTATATACCAAATAATACACTCAATAATACATTTATCCATTCGTATGCGTAATAGATGATCAGACAAGGACTAAAGTTGAGTAAAGGCTTATTCTAACTCATTTACCTAGCTCGACGGTTGCACAAAACACCAATTTTAGAAAGTTCAAAAAAAGGCAACTTGGCCGAGTGGTTAAGGCGAAAGATTAGAAATCTTTTGGGTTTACCCGCGCAGGTTCGAATCCTGCAGTTGTCGTCATTTTTTTTTTTTTTTGAATCACCAGCAGATATAAATAAAATCCGCGAACTTATTTATATATTTTTGTTTCAATCGACAAAGATCAAAACATCAACAGAATTTATAGTGGCAAACACAACTTTTCATAGTGGAAAATAGACAGTTAGCACCACAAAACTTCTTGATTAGTCCGGAACGATCAATCAATTATTTTTATACAGACTAGAGCAATCAATTCTCATTACAATTTATTGCTTTGGCATTACAATCAGTTATTCCATCAGATAACCAATCAGTCAATTGAACAGATCTCCATTCATATCGTTAGTATATTGAATTGAAGTCTCCATACATTAGCCTGAAAGATATACAAAGATAGAAGAATATAAAAATGTCAACGTTAGAAGAACTTGCAGACCAGAGTGTGCCGGGTGGTGAAGAGCTCGATGCCGAGATCCTCAATCTCAACACAGACGACGTCTCCACACGTACAAGGCTGCTAGAAAATGACATCAAAGTGATGAAATCCGAGATGCAAAGATTGACACACGATAAACATGTGATGCTCGAGAAGATCAAAGATAACAAGGAGAAGATCGATAACAACAAACAATTGCCTTATTTGGTCGGTAACGTTGTCGAACTGTTGGATGTTGAAGCTGAAGAGGAAGCCAAAGACCAAGGAGCAAATATCGATTTGGATTCCACAAGAGTTGGTAAATCCGCAGTTATCAAGACATCTACAAGACAAACCGTATTCTTACCATTGGTTGGACTTGTTGACCCGGAGACATTGAAACCTAATGATCTTGTTGGTGTAAACAAGGATTCATATCTCGTGTTGGACACGTTACCAGCGGAATACGATTCTAGAGTTAAGACCATGGAAGTTGACGAAAAACCACAAGAGACATATTCTGATATTGGAGGTTTAGACAAACAGATTGAAGAATTGGTTGAAGCGATTGTACTTCCAATGAAACAAGCCGAAAAGTTTAAGAAACTTGGTATAAGAGCTCCAAAGGGAGCTCTTATGTATGGACCACCAGGTACTGGTAAGACGTTATTGGCAAGAGCATGTGCAGCTCAATCAGATGCAACTTTTTTGAAAC
This sequence comes from Williopsis lachancei, assembly GCA_030567175.1. Classification (NCBI taxonomy): domain Eukaryota; kingdom Fungi; phylum Ascomycota; class Saccharomycetes; order Phaffomycetales; family Wickerhamomycetaceae; genus Williopsis; species Williopsis lachancei. The sequence goes on from JAJLRR010000025.1 coordinate 31,264, forward strand.
TGGCAGCTCCACAATTGGTGCAGATGTTCATTGGTGATGGTGCCAAGTTGATTCGTGATGCATTTGCATTGGCAAAGGAGAAAGCTCCAACTATTATCTTTATAGATGAATTGGATGCCATTGGTACAAAGAGATTTGATTCTGAGAAATCCGGAGATCGTGAAGTTCAAAGAACGATGTTGGAACTATTGAACCAGTTGGATGGGTTTGGATCAGATGATCGTGTTAAAGTGTTGGCAGCTACAAACAGAGTTGATGTATTGGATCCAGCGTTGTTAAGATCCGGTAGATTGGATAGAAAGATTGAATTCCCATTACCTTCCGAAGAGGCAAGAGCTTCGATTTTACAGATCCATTCGAGAAAGATGACCGTTGATGGATCCATCAACTGGCAAGAATTGGCCAGATCTACGGATGAGTTCAACGGAGCACAGTTAAAGGCGGTTGTTGTTGAGGCTGGTATGATTGCATTGAGAAATGGCCAGTCCAGTGTAAAGCATCAAGATTTCATTGAGGCCATTGGAGAGGTCCAAGCTAGAAAGAGTAAATCTGTTTCGTTCTATGCTTAAATACACTGTTATATATTATAAAATCATCCCCAGTAATAAATCAATCCATTTGCACCAGACATTGCAATTTTACTAACTTCTTTTGTATTCCAACACACTTGAGTGATTGCCTTATTCCTCTGGTCAATTTTCAACTTCTTCACCAATTTACAAGTTTTCCAATCCCATAGGCATAACCAACCATCAGAGTCTCCACTGATCAAAGTCTTACCATCCGGTGAGAAATCTATACCGATACCGAAACCAGCACAGTTATGTCCCTTGAACAATTTTTTCTTGTTTGTCTTGAATCGATCTTTTGTACTAAACACAATAACGGTGTTGTCCATCGATTGAGCAGCGATGTATTTTCCTGAAGGGTGGACTCTTGTGATTGGCATCGAATGAAGTCTTGGATCAGAGATCAATTTTATAGGGATGTTAACTCCGAGGTTCCATACACGTGCCGTTTTATCCTCGGAAGTGGTCATGAATTTAGCATCGTCGAGGAACGTTATACTGTTTATTGCACCGAGATGATGGTCATAAGTCTGTGTAAGTGTGATCTTATTCTTGGTGTTGTTATTGTTATTGTTACTATCCCCCTCTTGTTGAATGGAATAATGTTCAATGTTGTTATTCATTAGACCCACGAGGAATTCATTATCGTTAAATTTGTTGAATTTGATCACATTTGGTGTAGAATTGAGCCTTAATCTATGTATACATTCCCCAGTCTCTGTGATCCAAACTTTAACAAATCGATCGTATCCAATACTTATGAATCTGGAACCATCATTATTGAAACAGATATCCTTTACAGGTTTTGTATGTCCGTGATAGGTTCTAATCAATTCTCTCTTATGATAAACAGACCAAAGCATAATCTTATTATCATTACCACATGATAATAACAAATGGTTTGATATGGGGAAAAAGATCAATTTATTCGTACCGTTTAAATGACCTTTCCATGTATGTATAAGAGTTTTAGGGATAAAACATTCAGATGGAATATAATCTGGGTTTGATAAAGGTATACCAACATCGGTTGGTATATGCATAAATGAACGACCTTGATAGTCTAATTCATTTGAACCAAAGAATTCTGAAGATTCATCTTCATTGATGGAGTCAATGTCATTGTCACTGTTATCGTTATCATTATTACTATCTTCATTATCTTCATTATCTTCCTCTTCATTACCCTCTTCATTATCCATTCCATTCTCATCATCAATCTCAGATTTATAACTTGCCCATGGACCTGCATAAGCATCTATTCCATCAACTTTAGAAGAGTCTCCTCTTTGACTTCTACTTTTCTTTATCCTCTTTGAATCTTTCTTTGATGCTATAAGTTCATCAACACTTCTTTTATTGCTAGCATTAGCATCATTAGTTATAATCTCATTGTTATTATGAATACTACGAGCATAACCCAACTGTTCAAAATTTAACCTTTGAGTCTTGAAAGTTGAATCATCAATGTGTTCCCTTATGGCAAAACCGGCATTATTAGTCTTTATTATTTCATTATTTCTTTGACCATTGGTAATAGTCGAAATTGTATTCTGTTGTTGTATTACTTGTACAACCGGTGCAGCATTAAATCTGCTTAATCCGTTGATCTGAGGAATATTAGTGGGAGTCAACTGGGTCTTATGGTGTTCATCTTCAACTTCACTATCAGAAGACGATGCATATCCGTTGAACAGAGCCATATTTTGTTCTACTTGAAGTGTTCTCTCTCTATTTGTTCAATGAAGATGATGCTAACTAAGAATAAATTGTTATAAGTATCTGTCATTTGATGTGCGGGTTAATAAGTGGCGGGATAAATTTTTTCAAAATTTAACTTTGCGATGAGCAAGGAGACACAGGACATAAGACAGGACATAGGACATAAGACATAAGCTAACAGAGTAAAGATGTCAGCTAAAAGAAGAATCGAAGAAGACGATGAACAGTTGGAGGAAGAATCCGATATTGAAATCAGCAGCACAGATGAAGAAGATGAGGATGACAGTGATAATGAATTAGAAGAAGGAGAAGAAGATGACAACATAGTCAATATCGATTTCGACTTCTTTGACGTTAACAAAGATATCGATTTCCATGCTATAAAGAACCTTCTTCGTCAATTGCTTGGAGAAGATGGTAAAAGTATAAATCTATCTGCAATTACAGATTTAATCCTTGAATCTCCAACGACTACAATAAAGACAGATGGTAAAGAATCTGATCCATATGCCTTTTTAAGTCCATTGAATTGGAAAGATTGTAAAAAAACAGATTATGTTAAATATATCAATAGATCCGATATGGAACTTTCAAATCAATTGGCCAAGATTTCAAATAAATCAATTGCATTGTTTATCAATGAAAGGTTAATAAATATGCCAATTCAAGTTATACCGGCATTGTATAAGATTGTTCTTGATGACGTTTCTAAAGCAATGGATAAAGAAGACCATTATGACTATTATCTAATACCTTCAAGAAAATATGAAGTTAATGAAGAATCTGAACATAACAAGAATAAAAAATTAAAGACCGTTGAAACTGATTATTATCATCATGAGGATAAATTTTTGGAACAAAATTCAACTTATTATACCCAATTGGAATCTAAAAAGGGGTTAATCCAGACATTTATATTGATTGATCATGATTCTTTGATTAAATCAATTGGTGAATTGGAAGATGCAATTGCAGAGGCTTTTTAATACTACAACTTCTAATATCCATTATCACGTGATGTTGTAATCACGTGACGTGTCACGTGGCATATAATAAATAATTTTATTCAAATGGATCAATTGCAATTATTGAACCCATATTTGTATTACCACAACTGTTCAATTCCCATCTATAACCTTGATGATCCAACCATATCGTTATAGGTTTTGTAGTTTTCTTATACTGTGAATAGTCAAAAGTTGAAGGTACAACTATGAATAGAGTGACCGATTTGTCGTTGTTGTTATCACCATTAACAATATCTTCTATTGAACTATTCAACTGTTCAATTGCATCGTTAAAATCTAATCCATGCATTTCAACCCAAATTTCTGAATAGTTCATATGATTTGTATACATTGCTAATTCATCATCTGCTTTTTTTAAACAATCAAAATATTTCTCCTCTTGTAAATTTGCCTTTGTACTAAACTGTTTAGATTTTAAACCATTGTTATTCTTCCATGATTCTGTTGATATCTTAGCAAATTTCTTTCGAAGTTCTTCAAATTTCATTGCAGATTTTCTTGCCTGTATATATTTATCGAATGAATATGATGTGGATACTTCCCATGGTATAACACTTGGTTTGGATAATGGTGTTCTAATAGGTATGGCTTTTGAACTTGTAGTACTCTTTAGTTGAGTTATACTTGGATCATTCTTGGGTATGAATGGTGATGAGTTAGAGTTGAACTTATTACTGCTATTAGCAGTAGTAGTAGTAGTAGTAGTAGTAGTAGTAGTAGTAGTAGTAGTAGTAGTAGTAGCAGCAGTAGTAGCAGCACCCTCATTTAACCCTTCAAGACTATGCTTAAACATACAACTATCACCAGCTAAACATCTTCCCTTTAACCAAAAACTGCATATCCTTGAATCAACGTCATGACGGAATTTACAGTCAGATTTAAGACATTGACCTGTTTTGGCATAGAAACTGCAAACAACGTTTAAATTCTTTCCTGGTTCAAAGAAGGGGGTACTACTAGTACTAGCAGTAGCACTAGTAGTAGTATTACTACTGGTATCATTAGAAGTAACAGTAACAGTAGAGCTAACATCCTCTTTATCAGAACTATCACCACCACCTTCTTTCTTCAACTGACTCAGTATAAGATTTGCTGCATCCACAACATGATATCCCGTACTCTTCAACGCCTGTTGAATCCTTGATTTATGCACCGTATGGTTAAACATTTCACTTATTTGGTCCAATGGTGATATATTACTGTTATCTGTGTTGTTATTATTATCCTTATCATTGTACAACTCTTTGGAGAGTTGTTGAGTCCTTTGTAATAGTTCTTTATACTCTTGTCTTTTTTTCAAATTCTCCATATCTTTTAAATCTTTCAACTCTTGTAATTCCATAACTTGTTTTTGAAGTTGAACTCTTCTTTCAAAACTTGGTATATCAATCTCCATCTTTCTCTCTTCGATCTTAACTACTCTTGGTAATTGATCTGCTAAATATTTCGAAGGATCCTTATGTTTCCACATAATATCCATTATTACCCTTTCTAATTGTTTTGATTCAACATTTGGATATCTCTTGGTAATAATCTCTTCAATCTTATCAACTTTATCCTCTTCAAATAGCGTAGAGTCGTTCAATATTGCAAAGCATTCAGCTTCGACATCGTTGGTCAGTATCATCGTTAGATTGATATAGTCTCTGCTAGAGTATTAGCTACGATAGCTCTGACTTATGAAGTGTAGTTAGATAAAGTAATATTGTGATGATGATTATCCGAGAGTATTAAATGATACGTGAGATAAATGTGAATTAAATATTGAAAATAGCCCAAGTAGGAATACTTCTATATAAAGAAGTATTCGCGGAATGACCAAAGAGAATGTATATATTTTCTACCCGTTAATTTTAATGGCAGATGACATAGAGCATTTGAAATTTAATTTTTTTTTCTCTTCTTTCTCTGTCCATAAAAATGAATAAAAAACACCAAAAATCCGCACTAGCAACCAGCGTTAATTATCTGGACAAAAAAAAAAAGAAGCTGTGGTTACCCGTTCACCAACTAGCTCTGCTTTGGCTTGCAAGTTTTGTCAGCATACAACCATCTCTTCACCACAGAGAGTTCAGCTGAGTGATACAGCTACTTCTCAACTCCACTGACCGCCACCCCCTGGCCACACTGCTGTCCGTTTGTTTGTCCAGCTGTTGTCCTCACCTTGTCGTTGACTTCCACAAACGCTGACGTACTATTAAATTTGTTAGTGACGTTTGTTGTTTACATCAAAATCATAGTACAAAGCACATTATACTATTGATAAACACAATCAGCACACAACAACAACACAACAAGGCGGCTAGAAAATAAACATAGGTAAACTATTCACATAGACACAATGGTCTCGAACATTGATGAAGTACGAGCAGATGCCATACGTAAGCGTCATGAACGTGCTCAACAGTTTTTGGAGAGTAGAAAGAGGAAATTATCAGAATTATATACAGTATCAACATTATCAAGGATAAGGAGAATTAAAGAAAATGATCCATTGGAGGAGATTCATCAAGAGATTGATCAATTCTTAACAGTGAATGATATTGAGAAGATGGATAATAAATCAGTTGAAGAATCGTTACCGCCATTAGAATTTGATATTGAAGCTGATAGTAATGATAATGATAAAGATAAACAACTGTCATCTTCACAGAATAATGATCTGTTGAATACAAAGACATTGAGTGAGTCAACAATTACCAATGATACTACCACTGATAATGCAAATGAGAATAAAGTAATATCACATACGGCTAAGACTGATAAAGAGAAGGAAATTACTGTGAAAACAGAAGACATTGAACAGAAACAGACAACATTGCCACCTAATGAGAAGACTGTTGTTACGACTACTGATAATACATCACAGATCAACAAGATCACCTCACCTACTAATAAGTCAACAGACAAACCAATTACTCCACAAATACCCTCTGATGTCAATACCACCATCCAACAAACAACACAACAACCTGAATCTGTCGTACCCGCACAAACTGTCGTACCACCTTCTTCATCTTCTTCACAGAATCAAACCCAGACTCAAATCCAAAACCAAATGGATCTAATAATAAAGAAAAATTCATCTCTATTCAAAAGACAAATCACCGATACAAAGATTCAAATATTCGATCCTAATAATAAAGATGCAGTTGAATCTCTCTTGTTATTGATTAAAGACTACCTACCGGCTAAATTGACAGAAGTTACACCATTAGCAGAATTATATTACCTTGCTCAAACGTTACCATTGGTCAAATTGATGCCAACGACTCATAAAGCTGTAACTTCTTCAATGTTTGAAACCGCTTTAACAGAGGGGAAAATTAACGTTGTACATTCAAGAATTGAAGAATTAAAAAGACAAGGCAAATGGAGTTTAAGACAACCAACAAGGTACAAAGATCCATTTAGATCAATATCTTTTTCTTCTTCTTCTTTAAAAAGATCTCATTGGGATAATTTATTATCTGAGATGAATTGGATGGCTATAGATTTTAAAGAGGAGAAAAAATTAAAAATTGCAACTTGTGCAATGATTGCTAAATCAATAAGGGATTATTGGAAATATGGTAAAGTTTGTTGTGTAAAGAGAAAAATTGTAAACAATATTGACATTGATATCAATAATGATAATGACAATGACAATGACAATGACGAGGATAATGACCAACAGATGGTTGATGCATCTGATGATTCGATTGATATATCAAAACTACTCAAAAGACCAGATCCTTCACAAGAAATACCATCATTAGATTTACCAACCTTATCTCAAGAAGAATATCAATCAAAGTTAAAAGAAGATAATAATGAACCATCTCCATTTAAATTACAAATCGATGCACATGATTTAAGAAATAGTGATAAGACTCTATTGGATGGTATACCGACTTTTGGAAGTTTCCAATACTTTGATGATTCCTATGATCAATCTCCATTGGTTCCAATATCAAAGGCATTGATACCACATGAAGAAAATAATTGGTATAACGTCTATGTCGAACAAGTTGAAGATCATTCAACAAATTCTCCAGATCCACAAAAGGGTTTATTTGGATTTGCCTCTTCACGTAATAAACTTACAGCTGCAATTAAACCTCCTCAACCTCCAAATTTAAGATATTTAAATCTACGTACTCCAACTATTTGGCTTCCAGAAGATGATCAAAATTTGATTGAATTTGTTAATCAATTTTCATTCAATTGGGGTGTTGTATCTGCTCATCTTTCTAAAAGACCAACAAGAAGTTATCAATCCAATATCGAAAGAAGAACCCCATGGCAATGCTTTGAAAGATATATCCAATTGAATGATGCTTTCCAAATCGCTGATATGAGAGGTCATAACTATATCGCTGCTACAAAATGGTTGGAACATGCTCATCATATCCAAGCTACAACAAAGAGACGTATATCTCCCTTGGGAGTTGGTGTTGATTCGATTCAACGTGGTCATAAACGTTTACGTTGGGCAAGTATGTTTGAAGCTATAAGAAAATGTATGAGAAAGAGAGAAAGTGTTACAAGACCAAATTCAAATCAACAGAGAAAGAATATTGATGAAAAGAAATTGATAGCACCAAGTCCAGCTGAATTGTCTCAATTGAAATATGAAAGAGATAAGGCAATCCAAGAAGCTTATATACCAAATCATCAAAGAGGAAGAGTCCCTATACCAGGTGTGTCTCAGGGTAATTCAAGAGCTGGTATTCCAGGTATCCAAGGGACTGCAAATGGAACTGGAAGACAAATTCCAATTGCAGGTGGTCAAGTTCCTGGACAAGCACAAGCTCAGGGTGGTCAACCGATTCCACAGAGACCTGTTCAAATGCAAGCAAGACCGATCCAAAATCAACGTCCAAGTTCTGTTCCTGCGCCTCAGGGCATAAACAAAAATGGTCAACTGCCTGTGTCACAGAACGTTGGTGCACAACTGCCCGCTGGTGCTCATATCAAAGCTGGTCCAAACGGTGTACCATATACTCCTGAACAGATTCAACAGCTGATTCAAATGAGACAGCGTAAGTTGGCTGCTGGTATGCAAGGAACACCATCTCCAAATGGTGGTTCTGCTCAACTGTCTCCTGCTCCAAGGTCTAATAGTAATCCTGTACAAATGTCACAAGGATCTATTGGATCTCCAGCTCAACAGCAACAGGCTGCTAGTGGTGGTATACCTCGTAATGGGCAACAGGCTGCATTTGTTCCTGCTCAAGTCTCTGCTGTTATCAACCAAATCCAATCTCAGCATCCTAATATGTCTAAGCAAGATGTTACAAGACTGGCAGCTCAATATCTGGCCAATTTACAGGCTAAACAGAATCGTATTGCTAATGGTGGATTGGCTAGTGGTAATGGTAATGGTTCAACGCCTAACTCTTCGAGATCTTCTCAACAGGGCTCTCCAGTTGTTCAGGCAAAAGCCGTGTCTGTTCCAACACCACAACAGATACTGCAACAGCAGCAACAGCAGCAACAGCAGCAGCAAATTTCTAATATAGGCTCTCCTATCAAGAATGGAACACCTTTGCCTGTGAATACGGCCAATCTGACGCCTGAACAGAAAGTGCAACTGGACATGCTGAAGGCGTTACATGCTGAGCAACAACAGAAGAGACAACAACAACAGCAGCAGCAAACACAGAAGCAGAAACAGCAACAACAGCAACAGCAACAGCAACAACAGAAACCAGCTGCTCCATCATCCTCAACATCTCAACAAGGAGGTAGTAGTTGATAGCTGATCATTGATATACTGCTGTCAATTAGAAGGGATGATATATACAATACACTTTATAATGTAATGAAGTTAATGACACTTATAATGAGAATACTAGTTGTAGTTATAATAATTCAGCAATCAGCATCAATTAATTAATTCATATACTATACAAAGTTCTATATTGGTTTAATGTAATTAAACCTGAGGAAACGTATAAGTTGAAGTTTCCTCTACTGGTGAACCATTAACAGAATAGTTCAATTTCCATTTGATCTTTAATTGTACTCTTTCAGTTGCAGAATCGATTCTAAAGATCTGGTTTACAGAATCTTTACCAAAACTTGGTATAAAAGAACCAACTTGTTGATCCAATCTTAATTGTAAGCTCTTTGGAACGGCAATTAAGAATTGTAAGTTTGAAATAGCAGATGGAGAATTGTTTGAGAAATATGCTTTTGCTCTGACCGTTGATGGAGATTCTCTTGCAATCTCCACTTCAAACTTGACATGTTGAGAGTCATTGACCAGGTAACGTTGGTGTTGCTGGTGTTGAATTTGATTTACTGGCTGGTGTTGTTGCACTGGTTGAGTGGAGCCAAAGTCGGACAAAAGATCAAAGTTTGATTGTTGTGGCTGTGGCTGGTGTGGTTGTTGTGTGGAGACAGAAGGAGATGAAGTTTGTGGTTGTGACAGTTGGGCAAAGATGTCATAGTTTGGACCGGAGCTGCTAGTGGCTTGTGGTTGCTGCTGCTGTGGTTGTGGAGATGGGGAGCCAAGGGCAATGTCACCACCCAAACCATAGTTCTGCTGGCTGCTGCTGCTGGAGAAAGACAGTGAGTTCAAGTCCCCCAAGAGATCATCCACAGTGGACTGTTGCTGTTGCTGTTGTTGCGGTTGGCTTGGTGGAGTGTCATCATCATCAAAGTCGATGAGACTGAGAGACTGCTGAACACCGGACCCGTTGGAGGCAACTTTGATATGCGATGCGTTTTGAAGATCACCAACTTTCAAGAGGTTGTACTTTTCAATGAGAGCATTGACAGAATCGTTGAGCTTGAGTAAGTCCTGTACAGCAGCATCGTCGTCCTGTTCCTCTGTGATGATCTTCTGGATCTTTGGCTGAGCAACTTTTAAGGAGCTGAACAGTTCAACAAGAGTCTCGTCAGATGAATCCAATTGACCGGTTCTCTCACACTGTTGGAGCATTTCACTAAAGATATCGGCTTTTCTTCTCAATCTGTCCAAATCCTCAGCTACTCTGGCCTTACTCTCGACCAAGGTGTCATCTTTGAAACCAGCCATGATCTTCATCAGCTTGTTGGCCTCTTTCAAGTCCTGTGGTCTACCACGTCTAACCAGTTCCTGTAATTTAGCAGACTGGGCAATCTGCTCTTCCTTTTGGACCTCTTCGATGGATTTGAGGTTATCCGAAGGGTTCAGGACCGAAGCATCCTCCGGCTTCACCTCTGGGAAGATATAACCCTTATAGGTCAACAATCTGTGCATATCTCTGATGAATCCCAAATCTTCTTTATGTTTTGAAGTTTTACAGATGGTTTGATTCCATTCTTCAATTGCACCAAGGATCAATCTTTGGACCCTTGAATATCTCATTGGTGGTCTTTCCGGGAATCTCTTGACCAATTCGTTCAAGAATTCCTTTCTTGAGATCTGTAGATGCATTGGATAACCACAATTCTTAACCAAGACATCCAACAGTGCAATTGCAAAAATAGCGGTATGTGTATCTTTTGAATTGATCAAGTTAACGATGGTCTTTGCAGCTTCACGTGGAGTTGAGCCTTGTTTCTCATTTATGTAGTCAGCGACAGTGAGGTTTAATGAAAGATCAGGTTCTGCTAATGAGGATCTACATGCTCTGACTGATGGATTGTTGTGTTAGTATTAATTGATCAAAACTCAATGTCAGTTGACAGTTATTTTTTGTACTCACAGATCTTTCTTACCAATGAAGAAGCACCATTGGGATTGTACTTGTTTGCGTATGAACTGGATGAAGACATCGCTTTTAAATTTTGATTACGTCAATGGCTGACTAGTTGAACCTTTTGTATTAGTGTGGAGTTTTATAACTCGACCCTTTCTTTCAATTTTGATTTTTGGATTTTAATTACGACAACCAATTGGTAGGCGTAGTACTGGAAATCTTACCCTTATCCCTCTCGCTCTTTAAATATTAAGGCTGTACGTATAAACCGGCAGGGGATAAAAAAAGCGAAATCTCCATCGAAATAAATAAAGGTGGGTGTGATAATAAATAAGAGGGGTTACCCGGATATTTGATATTAATTGCAGAATTATAAAACGTCTTATAAATTTATATATCTGACACTCATGAAGGTAAACATAAACATAAACTTAAGCATAAACAATCACACAATCAAATAAATTTTATACAAGAAGATGACAATATAACAAATTACAGTTGATATATATTATATTTATAAACATGGGACTAGATCATATACAGCCAAATAATATTGATACATTAATATCGTCATTGTCTGACAATGACAATGATCATAACAATAATAATAATAATAACGATAATGAAAATAACAATTCAATATTAACAGCGGTTGCATCATCATCAACTAGTAATAACTCTATGGCGGCTAGTTATAATTCATGGTTATATGTGAATGAGGATGATGTCAATGACATTGATAACGATGACGATGACGACGATGATATCAACAATAATGATAATGACAATGACAATGACAACGATAGTCCCACTTCAACCGATCCATTGGGTATAAAGCAATTAGCTTTAAATTTTGACTACGTTATGTATAAGATACAAGATTCAATAGAAGAAATTGCACAAAGGACAAATGATTATGTTCAAATGGAATATATCGATGATGACAGTTCATTTAAAACACAAGAGATAAATAAAGTTGATCAAAGTATTTCCAATTTAAAGATGTTATTACAAAACTGTAAAGATTTAGAGAATGAATTTATACTTTTGAATCAGATTAATCAAATTTCAAAAGACTTTGATCAAAGGTTAAAAGTTTTAGAGAGAAGCTTTATATAAATTTTTGGTACTGCTGCTAATGATAATGATAAATATAATAAATATGCTAATGACAAATTACATAATATGTGGTTCGCACCACACATTCTATAATGCTGTACAAGTTTCATAAATAAAATTACGCGTCAGATTTTCTCAGATTCAGATTTCATCTGTAAAGGGGAATGGAGATTTAATTATATATATTTTCTTTTCATGTTTAGCGCAGTAATAAATTTATGTACGTGTGCTTTAAACGCTAGTTCTAATTTCTTCCAAAATTCTGATCTCAAACAAAAATATAAATAAAGCTCGTACTGAATACACCAAAACATCAACACACATAGTAAATCAAAATTAATCATAATACTTATCAGACATCGGTTTAACCATTTTTACCCGCTGACTGACCAGTACACCAATAGAACATCAAGAACACAGCATCAATATGACAGTCGCAGAACCGGTTGGTATCTCCAACCTTCCAAACCAAATGTAAGTGAATGTTTAACATACCCATACCGTATACCGCTGGCGACTATATCTCCAATAACCAATACTAACGATATGGCAAAATAGACATAAGATCATCTCTAAGAAAGGAGGACATTTCACACTGATGGTTGCTGGTGAGAGTGGAGTTGGTAAAACGACATTCGTGAACACTTTGTTTCAAACCCTTTTAAAACAACCTTTGGATAATAGAACTCGTCATAAACGTGGTACTAAGACAACAACGGAGATTGAAATCGTACGTGCAGAACTAGAAGAGAAGAACTTTAAACTGAGAGTCAACATCATCGATACACCTGGATTTGGTGATAATATCAACAACAAGAACACTTGGCAACCTGTTGTCGATTTCATAGATGATCAACACGATTCGTTCATGAGACAAGAACAACAACCAAATCGTCAGTCAAAACACGATTTAAGAGTACATGCTTGTCTCTACTTCATCAGACCAACTGGTCATTCTTTAAAACCATTGGACATTGAAACTATGAAGAAATTGGGTTCAAGGGTCAATCTGATTCCAGTGATTGGTAAGAGTGATACACTTTCACCAAATGAAATCACAGAGTTCAAATTGAGAATCAGATCAGTGATTGAGAACCAAGATATTAGAATCTATACTCCTCCTATCGAATTGGATGATCCTGCAAGTGCAGATCATTCAAAACAGTTGATTGAAAGTATGCCATTTGCCATTGTTGGTTCAGAATATGAATTCGATAATGGATCTGGTCAATTGGTTCGTGGCCGTAAATATCCATGGGGTATTGTTGAAGTTGAAAATGAATTGCACTGTGATTTTAGAAAATTGAGATCTTTGCTATTGAGAACAAATCTGTTGGATTTGATCAATTCTACAGAAGCTCTACATTTCGAAAGCTATAGAACTTTGAGATTAGAGAACGAAGGGGGTAATTCTGCTAACGGTAATGGTGCTAATGGTACCGATAACGAATCATCCGGTAACGTTCCACTATTAACCAGAAAACTACACAATCCAAAGTTCAAAGAAGAAGAGAACGCTCTAAAGAAGTTCTTTACAGATCAAGTTAAAGCTGAAGAACAAAGATTTAGACAATGGGAACAAAATATCGTCAATGAAAGAAATAGATTGAATGCAGACCTTGATGAGATTCAACAAAAGGTTAAATTGTTGGATGAACAGGTTAAGGCCTTACAGTTGAAGCAGTCAAAGCGTTAGATAAGGAACTCTTTTTTTTAAAAAAATACATAGTAATACAGTCTCTCTACACTTCTTTCTTTTATACTAAACTTTATAATCTATTGCCATATACACAGTACACAGCATTCTTCTTTTACTCCAACTCGGACAAGAACTTCTCAGCATCCAAAGCAGCCATACAACCAGTACCAGCAGAGGTGATAGCTTGTCTATAACGGTCATCCTGGACATCACCAGCGGCAAAGAAACCTTCAACAGATGTCAATGTTGAGCCTGGGACGGTCTTTATGTATCCGTTTGAGTCGGTATCGACTTGACCCTTGATGATCTCAGTTGCTGGAGTGTGACCAATAGCATAGAAGAGACCATTGACAGGTAAATCTGAAACTTCGTTGGTGTTAACATCCTTAATCGCCAAGGCATTGAGCAATTTACCGTCACCTTTAGCCTCGACACTGACTGTGTTGTACAAGATCTCTAATTTTTCGTTCTTTTGAACTCTCTTTTGCATGATAGTAGAAGCTCTGAGATGGTCTTTTCTAACGATAAGGTAAACCTTAGAACCGTATTTGGTCAAGAACAATGCCTCTTCACAGGCAGAGTCACCACCACCGATCACTGCCAATGGCTTGTTTCTGAAGATTGGCACAGCACCGTCACAAACGGCACAGGCACTGATACCTTGTTGCCAGTATTGTTCCTCTCCTGGCAAGTTCAATCTCTTTGCTGAGGCACCGGTGGCCAAGATGATGGAGTCGGTAGTGATTGGGTCAGCATCTTCGTTCCATTCGGTCCAGAACTTGAAAGGTCTTGAGCTCAAGTCCACTTTGGCAACGGTCTCTGTGATGACTTCAGCACCGAATTTTTCAGCTTGGAGTTTCATCTTTTCAACCAATTCGGAACCGGTGAGTCCATCAGGGAAACCTGGGAAGTTCTCGATCTCGGTGGTTGTGGTCAATTGACCACCGGCAGCAATACCGTTGGCCAACATACCTTCGTAGACGGTTGGCTTGATCTCAGCACGGGCAAGGTAAAGAGCAGCTGTGAGGGCAGCTGGTCCACCACCGATGATTGTGACTTTTTGATGGGTAGATGACATTCTGTAGAGTAGCTGTGGAAGACGACGTGTGTGGTTAAGTAGTGAGGTCCGACGTTGCAAAGCTGTGAACATAAAACAGTGAATGGATGGGTTATAAATGTAAATTTGGAGTCGAATTATTTATACAATTCAGTGATCTCTCCCTTTATAATAATTTTTGTATTTTATCGAGCTTACAATTAATCCAGCGGTCCAGCTGCAGTAAGGTTGAATTATAAATTATGCTGAGCGTAGCGCAATGACGAATTGTAAATTTAGGCCTACAGCTACAGCCTTTGCCCGTAAATTTTATGGGTGTCTTTTCTTTTCCAGCTGGATTATTTACGGTGGGTTTTCGTTACTAAGCCGTGGAGGGGCGAGAATTGGCGATCCGCAGTTTCTGGAACCGGGTAAATTACAAATCTTCAGGTCGTCTCGAACTACCGCGTTTATCAAAAAAAGTGAAAAAGTTGAGATCACGTGACTATATCCACATATCAGTTAGACCACAGCTCTTTGGCCTTTTGATAGCCCTGTTCCCACTCCCACAGATACTTTGACTGGCCACGAACAGATATGTGTTCCTGCATACGCGCACGTATCCATCTCTTGGAGCCAATAGTGGATCCGTCAAGCTCGTAGAATGCTCTTGAGTCTGCCCAACCGGTGGTGAACCCTTCTTTGTATCTCCAGTGCTCATAGTCTTTGTTGTTTCCCTTTTGCGAGTCCCAGTAGTTGACGTGTGAATCAAACGCCCTGTTCAGTTCATTGTTGAACGCTTCTTCGTTGCCCAGTTGTTGTAGCTTATTCCTGTTAAAGCTTCTCGAAGGTATACATCCCTTCTCAACCATCGGTCTGAACCCCCATTCTCCACCATCTCCCCATTGGAACTTATAAGTCCAGAAATACGATCCCATAGAAGCACGTTCTCTGAACAATCTCGACTGCTCTTGTCCATAGTGAGCCACACAGTCATCACGGGACTTGTTTGTCTTATCCCAGGTGCTGCCGTCCAGAACACAGGAATACTCGCCAACCATCACATCGGTGAATGAGGCCGATGGAGAGTCTGCGTTGAGACAATCATTCTTCAAATCGTTGATGATCTGGTCTGCACTTTTCTCGTGGTCCTTAGGATCAAAACATCTGTAGATATGGGAATCAACCACGATGCCTGCATCGTTGCCGTTGGTCTTTGCTAACCATTCGCTCCATTGGCCTAACCACCACCCATCACTGATGACAATAGGTATACTCTTATCGATTTTTCTAATCGCATTATGAGCTTTGGTATAGAACTTCTTCTGTTCTTTCGCATCATTGGAGAAAACAGATTCGTTGACAATCTGTAAGCCAATTATATTATCAAACTGTTTCAAATCCTTTGTAACAAATTCCAACAGTGCATAAACCAACTCTTGATATTTGGAACTACTCCAAAACTCAGCCTTTGATAGTTTAACTCCACTATGTTCAGAGTTATTTGCTCCACCTGGTAGTCCATGAAGATCGAAAAGAATGCCAATGTTATACTCACTGGCCTTTGTAACAATTTTCTGCTTGAATATTTCCCATGCATTGGCATATACTTTTTGTAATGATTTATCGTCAAATGGAGTACCCTTGGTGAATGAACCACTAGAAATGTGCCAATAACCCATTGGTACTCTAATACCGGTGACACCATGTTCTTGTAACCATTTCCAATCTGAATCATCAACAAATGAATTCCAATGTTGTTCCAATTCTTCCTTACATCCATCAACACCTTTTTGCTTTATACAAGCCATAATGGCATCGTATTCTGTGTTACATCCTTCCTCAGAACTATATTCAAAGAATTTACCAAATATAAAACTCTCTTGAAGGAAAAGTGAACCAAAATTTACACCAAATTGAAATCTGTTACGAATGATCTGTTCTTTGGAAGGAGGTGAACCAAGCGTAACAGTCTCACACTGTGGGAATTGACGATGTGTGCTATCCGAGACAACTGATTTGATCTTTGAAAACATTATTTGTATTTGCTGATGAATTGACAAGTTTTAAGTAAGGAAATCAGTAAATGAAAACCACTATCCAGTTTATATATCACCAAGTCATCTTAAACCATTCCAGTTAAAAATTTGACTACTTTCTCCATATTCCTTCGGTTGCTATAACTTTTACGTCTAAAGCTGCTCATGCAGGCACAGCCATAATATGCGAACGTGCCCTAATCAATAGCTCATAAACTGCCGCATTCGGAAGTCATGGCACAGATTACGGCTCATGCATAGAAGTTTTCGTTATCCAGCGTTGAGGTTCCCACTCATCACCAAATTATCAAATCTGATATTACAATTACTAAGGGTCTACTGTTTGGGTTTTTTAAGATCACAACGATATCTGTCAACACACGGCGGCTAACTACTCTGCTACTCATCAGACGAACAACAGCTTGCATCAACTACCACTGTACATCACTTGCTGAATAACTGGCTACGCTTTACTTATACCCAACACTTCTCACACTCTAACATAATAGTACAACAAGCATGAAAGTTGTCAAACCAAGACAGCGGATGTCGCTGGTTTGTAACTACTGCAAACGCCGTAAGATCAAAGTAAGTCTACACAGATCGTACTTGATATCATAGCCAATTATTTACTAACCCGATAACCCACAGTGTGATAAGAACAAGCCTTCTTGTGCCACTTGTTCACGGTTGGGGATCCACTGTTCATATGTTAAAACACAATGGGTGATGGATCCATCGGCGGCAACGGCGTCCGCTGATTCCATGGCAGCGATTAACGCTGGGCTCCCAGTACAACAGATCTACTTCAACCCGAACGATCTGAATAACCCTGTTAGTGGACACGGTGGTCTGAATGGCAACAACACCGGTTATATAAGATCAAATGATCATGATCAGCTGCTTATGCAGGCGATGGAATCCATGAAGAGAGAGATCTATGATCTGAAAATAACAAACTCCAGACTACAGGGCATCGTTAACGGTGAAGAAGAAGATGATGATCGTATCGATAGTAATCTGGACAAGCAGAATAAGAATAAAAAAAACACAGATGATAAACCCAAGGGCAAAACTAAAACGAATACTCAGACACATACCCCAACAGAAGATGACTTTGACTATTCACAAGAGGAAAATAACAGTAATAATGGTAATGGGACTAAAAATTCCAATAACAATATAACTGTGGATTTCTTTGCAAACTACAACACACATTCAATGGAAAATTCAACGGATGAAGATTTTAGTCCTCTTTCTCCATTATCTTTGCATAAGAAAGATCATTATATGTCATTATTCACCTGTTATTCATTCCTTGCTTATAGAATGATGCAAAAGAAAAATGCCGATAGACATCTGGAGATTATACAAAGTTCGACTCTTAGATTCAACTTTTTAGATCTAAAGTCAAATCCTTGTGATCGTATACTCTTGGATTCTGCTAAGGGTTTGATGTTTGATAGAGCAAGTTCTTCAAAGATATTTAACGGTAATTTGGTTAATACCAATGGATCAAACTCAAAGATCGAATCATCGATATTAAAAGAATTAACAAATACTCTAAAGCCTTTACGAGGTATCTTATCGACTTATATCGATGTTTTTTTCAAATTCGTTTGGGGTTTTAGACCTCTTGTTGATGATCTCTCTTTGAAAAACGATTTGAAGAGAATCATCATTACAGATCAGCTCAACGGTCACATGTCTCTTAAATGTACAAATAACGATGATATAGCCAAATTGGGTCTTCTATTGGTCATATTGAGATATGTCTATGTCATTGTTGTTCTTATGGATAAGACAAAATTGGATCAAGAAAGATTATCAATTCGAAAGAATCCAATACCTGCTTGTGTACTATTGACTGTGCAAAAATGTATTGGATTCTATCAAATCTTGAACAAACCTTCATTACCAGTATTACAAATCTTGTTATATCTAAGATGCTATTGCAGAGATGCACCAGAAGATGGTGAAGGTGCTTCATCCTTTAAAGCCCAAAATTTACAAACAATCATCATACAATCCGCCTTCCAATTGGGATTGCATAGAGATCCTTCATTCTATGCTCATTTGAACAACGATACAAGAACTGCAAACTTGAGAAGAAGAATATGGCATTTCATCGTAAGTGCCGATGCTTATTCCTGCTCTGTATCCGGTACAATAAGTTTACTGCCACACGAATCGTTATCTGATGTCAATTTCCCACTATTACAGACAATTGATCCTCTAGAACTTACTCAAAGGGATCTGCTGATTCGTTGTGTTTCGTTAAATCCAATACTCTTTAAAATATCGAGAAGTGTTAACGATGTGAAAAATAAGACAAACTTAAATGAACTATTGGGGCTAATCAAAGAATCCAGAGATTATACAGACTCAACAATGAAAGTTGAACATATGAAATCTTTGAAATATTTGCAACCTGGCTCAACACAGTATAATACGGCATTTGGTGTTAACGGAAGAGTCTTTTCACATCAACTTTGCCAATACTGTATGGAATTACAAGTTTATTTTAACCTGCAAGTATTCTTTGAATCAAATGGAAATTTGAATGTTGAATTATACAAGAAATTCTCACTCTTGGCAACAAGTTCAATGTGTAAGATCTTTGATCTTTGCTGTGCTTACTTAACAGGAGAATTTGAAGACAGAATCCCACATGAACATAATTTCGATTTGCTACCTTTAATAAATACAGCCCTTCATAGAGCTTTGATGGTTTCCATTGGTTCTTTATTAAGACTTTACCAAACAAAGATTATGATCTCATCCAAGAAATATTATAATAAGAACGATATACCAATTGACTTTTTGAATGGAATCATCTCAGAAATTGAATGTCTATGCTATTTTGTCTTGAACTTGATAAAGGATAAATTGGCTCATAAATATAGTTTATCGTTGAAGATATATGCTTACTTCAGATATTCTTTGGCAATCTTGAGAACCCATAAACTTAATACGATGGTTCAAATCATGAATTCTTTAGAGACTTTGAACTCAACTAATGCTGAAAATTCATGTCCTGCTTTAGATAAGATGAACAATCCATTGCATTCTACCGAATTCAGCTCTAATAATTCTAATATTGATGGAAATAATAGCCAGATTAATGGTGAAGGTATAGATTTCTCAACAATGAATCAGTTTTCGAATGATATTTGGATGCAAATCTTAGATTTCAAACACAATGATACAGATGGTGGTGGTGTATGCACACAGCTTATGAACATAAGTAATACCGATCTACTTTTGGGGGTAAACCTTGAAGATTTCAACGCAATGGTTTACAAGTTGACGAGATTTGAGTATTCAAAAATATTGAGTGATCATCTTGCTGCAATGGCCCTTCACAAAGAACAGCAACTGCCTTTTGATAAGGAAAATCCTTATCCACCTATTGAGCAAGACACTCTACTCCAGATGATTTTGAACGGGGAGGCTGGAAACTCAAGTGAGGGCTTTGACCAAGTCCAGAAATATTTCACTAGCAATGAAATGATTGACAGGCTGATAAGCAATCTGGAAACAGTTTGAGCGAAGCAATATACACCGTTTCTCACATTTGACGATTTTAATGGAAGGGAAATGATAAAACTAATGACGAAAATAACGAATTACTAGACAAAGGTGTATATCGACTGATACAGACTGTGAACTACATCTGGCTCGAATTTTTGCTTTATATGTACATGAATTAATTATAAAGTATTGACATTTACAGCCATTCTTACTCAAAGACCCTTAATGCACTGTCCAATTTTGTAAGCATCTCTTCCCATTCAGATTCACACTCACTCAACACCGTTATTGCACCACCTGCACCAATTCTCCAAAGATTTGTGTCGTTGGTATTTCTTAAGTCATCTTTATAATGATAAATTGAGCGAATAATAACACTCCAGTCAGCTTTGTTCTCAACGGACCAATATCCACAGATTCCAGAGTATAATCCTCTTCTACGTTTCTCCAACAGTTGCAATAGTTCAACTGATCTCTTCTTAGGCGCACCTGTCATTGAACCTGGTGGTAATGATTGGGAAAGAATATCGATACCGGTATATTCTGAATGAGTTTTCGCAAAATGACCAGTTATCACGGATACAAGTTGATAAACCGTTGAATATTCCTCCACTGACATTAGTTTTGAAACTGTCACTTTATCTAACAGTTGATAAAGGTCGTGCCTTATAAGATCGACAATCATTAGATTTTCAGCTAGTTCCTTTGGTGTGTTCAAGATTTTAGTTGCCTTTTCCAATGTCATTTGATCATCTTTACGCACTGTTCCCTTTATTGGTCTTAGTTCACATGTTTCATTATCCCAAGATAAGAATCTTTCAGGCGAAGAACTTAAAAGAACACAATCATCAAAGTTGAAATATGCAGAATATGGGGATGGATTTTTCGTGGTGAGCATCTTGTAAATCTCCCAAGGGTTTATGGAAGATGGTATACCGATTTCTGTTGGCACAGTAAGACAAAGTTCATAAGAGTCACCAGTGTGTAGATAATCTTGACATTTGTTAAAGTCTGATACGTATTGATCTTTGTTTGGCTTGTTTATAAACTTTGTGTTTATCGAAGTAATATATTCGACTTCAAGTTGTTGTTCAATGGTTTCCATTACCAATTTCTTAATCTTGGAAATATGTTCTTTTGAATTCAAAGAAGTTATAAACAACTCATTCGTTGAGTTGTTTATCAGTATGCACTCTTCTATGAATACAAGTTTTGTATCCGGTATATTACCGGATGTTAGTTTAAACTGTGATTCTTTAAATATTTCATGATTAAGATGATGTCCTTCTTCGTATGAAAATAAACCCATGAATCCACCAATGAACGGTAGGTCATGTGCATTCTGATTTTTTGAATTTTTAGTATTATTCAAGATTCCGTGTACTGATGACATGTAGTTTGATATGAAAGACCATATTGTTTCATTTTCCATTAAAGGTAAAGTATATTCTTTATTTTCATCTTGCCTTATGGTGATTATATCATTCGACTCCGTTGAATGAGTAATTCTGAGGGAGTTGTTGGATGGAAGTCCAATAATTGACCAATTACCAGGTGATGAAGCAGAGTTTAGCAAGATGAACTCATTTGATTGTTTATGCAATGAATCACAAATTTGAATAGGGGTATACTTAAAGTCTTCACTCGATATTAATTCAACGTTCATACTGTATTGTTTTTCGTTTGCAGTAGGCGAAGAATTGTTGTTAAACAACGGAGCTATCTTCAGAGATGATAATAATTTTGATAACAGAGAGTTGTTGTTATAATCAGCTTTGATGATTAATCTGTTGTTCTTAACGTTATAGTCCACTGCAATATCGTAAAAATTTTTAACCAGAGTCGAACCAAAAGTAGAGCATATGGACTCTGGATGATATTGAACACCGTACCAAGGTTTTGTTATATGTTTTGCTGCCATAAGAATTTTTTTCTCTTTTGCGTCATTGTCATTGCTTCTATCGATTGTATATGCTAATTCTACCAACTGATCATTGATCTGTGGAACGTAGAGGGAGTGATATCTTACACTTTTAAACCCCTGTTCAATATTTGTGAGCAAAGGCTCATTCTGTGTATGATTCATTTCGTAGATTAAGCCATGTTTAACGTCATTCAACTTTTCAACAGCACAACCTTGTGATAAGCAGAGAGATTGGAACCCCAGACAAACTCCGAGGATTGGTATTGGTGTTATGTTTGAGCTATCATGGTTGAAGAGCAGAGGAATGATACCTACATCTTCTGGGGATGAAGGGTTTCCGGGACCTGGACCTATGATAACTGCTGTGAATAGGGGTAGGTATAAATTGAGCTCTTCGATCGTTTTGAACAGATCATTCTGAACAACGATGACTCTTTCTCCAGTGGAGGTCTCAAGCAGGGACCTCAGGTTCTGCGAGAACGAGTCGTAGGAGTCTATTAGCAGAAGCATAGTAACGTGTGTCTATGATGGTGAGAGAACCTTGCCGCTGTGGCTGACGATCTATAGCGATGTTGGTGGACCTCGGCGGCTATTGTTTGATAAATATGGTGAAGTTACGGCTGCGCGATGAGCCAGCTTTAAATACAAATCAATTGTGCGTCTGCGCCAGAGTAAAAATTACAATTTTTTGATGATCAACCACCTTAGAGGGGGAACAGAGCTAAGGCAGATTTCCGAGTCATCAACAGAGAACCAGTGGAATCTGGCAGTTGGAAATTGGTCTTCACCAGGGGTGAGCAAGTGAAAGAAGCATAGTACTGTGTACACATATTAGAAATGATAGAGGTAGTGGTCAATGACCGGTAAGTCTTATAGTATTTGTCATATCAATGAGAACCAACAATCTAACAATCAAACCCCCCAGTGTTGGCAAGAAAGTACGCGTCAAGGCACTGGAAGATGACCTTGTCGGTGACTTCAAGAAGCTATTGGCAGTCCAGCTAGGAACATCAGCGGGCAAGATCGTGCTGAAGAAGGGTAACACGACGCTGAAGGATCACATCACACTTGGAGACTATGAAGTACACAACGGTACGAACTTGGAGCTTTACTACGCATAGACATGATAATATAACGAAAATGGACGAAAATACATGCAAGATTGTAGTCATGACATAATTAACTGTGGTGGTCAAAGGAAATACTCAACGTGTTGTCCCTTTGCATTCGATGCCTCTCCCATCATCGTCAACTCTCCAAAGATATCCTCCTTGGGCCATTGGTCTTTATTCTCTGGAGCTTCTTCAAACACGTTGAAGTAGTGCTCGTCTCTGTTGTATATCTCCATCACAGAGGCCTTATTCCCACATCTGTAGCAGTAGTTTGGC
This sequence comes from Williopsis lachancei, assembly GCA_030567175.1. Classification (NCBI taxonomy): domain Eukaryota; kingdom Fungi; phylum Ascomycota; class Saccharomycetes; order Phaffomycetales; family Wickerhamomycetaceae; genus Williopsis; species Williopsis lachancei. The sequence goes on from JAJLRR010000025.1 coordinate 54,995, forward strand.
GCTGACCACACAGTGGTTAAGAGTCCGTTGAAATAGACCTGATACCCTTCATTACACAGCTGATGTGCCCTGAGGATCTTATCCATCCCGTTCATCGATAGGAACTTCTTCACAACATCAACACCAAACGTGTAACCCGCACCTCTTGGTGATAATGCGAACCCGTTGTTATCAACGTCTGGATCTGACCACACGAGATCGGCCATTGCACCTTCGTGTGGGATCTCTTTGAACCTGTCGATAAGTCTCAGTTGGTCCAGCGTATGCACGTTGGGTGATAATCCTCCATGAATCGCAAAGATCGAATCGTCAATCACCGCACTTAGCGTTAGGAAGTCAAACACATCTGTGAAATAGCTCCATACTAAAGAGTTACCGTATTTTCTCATACATTCTGAATAAAACCCATAGTTCTGTGTTATTTGCCTTGATTCGTGATTCCCACGTACTAGATTAACTCTGTTTGGGTATCGTATCTTTAAACAGAGTAAAAGTGTCATTGTTTCAACGCTAAACATTCCTCTATCGACATAGTCACCAAGAAAGAGATAGTTTGTATCGGGGCAAAACCCGCCGATCTTGAAGATTTCAATCAGATCGTAGAATTGACCATGGATATCACCAACTACCGTCACTGGTGACGATACTTGTACTATATTTGATTCGTTGATCAATATCTCCTTTAGTTTGAAACATAACGCCTGTATTGTGATCTCTGGAAGTAGTTGACGCTTATATAGTAGATCTATACACTCATCAATGTTATAGTTGGCTGTCAATAGTAAGAAATTGGGTTAGTATAATGAGTTATGGATTTCCATGTTCAGATATATGAAACTTACATCCTAAATTCATTTTTTGTTCTGGTCTGTCCTTTGGGAATGAAGTGATGTATGAGTTATCTGAAATAAAACTTGACACTAGGGGTTATCAGTGACTGTATAATGTCGATGTGTAGTTATATGGGATATTAACTAAGTCTAATATATATCAGTATTGACTATGCAAATGAATGAACTGGTGACTTAGAAATGCAAATAGAATGGAATATGGAGATATTTTATACAATGACAATGACAATGACAAAATGAAGAGATATGCAAGAGTTTGGTATAGGTGGTAGACGAGAGTGATAATTATTGATAAAAATATGAATCAATGTAACAGGTGTTGTATAAATATATATCAGACATCAGGGTGTAGTTTGTACATCGTAATGCTGCAACGAATTGAAAATGTAAATACTGATCTGGACATTTAATCAAATAAATACCCCAATGGAGAAATTTGCCTCTTTGGAAGCCATTACTGCGTGCACTACGAGGCAGACACCAGTTTTTCTTATCTGTGGTTTTCACCTCTGAACTTATCCAGATGGATGAAACCAGCTTGGTGTGTAATTACTTATGACCGTACTCTCTTGTAGTGTTGCCGCTGTGTTGTGATATTCTTTGTTATTGAGTCCACTTATTATTATCGAACGAATCCTTCAAAGCCAGGTCTGGAGGCACTCAGCGTTTCCAGCTCCGATGGTCAGTGTTAGCCTACCTTAGTAGTTGGATATCGTTACTTATCTAGTAAACTGATAGATGTCTTTGATCTGATCTAATATACGTAAATATGATAACAAATAAGCTTCTTCAATTAATTAATAATGATCTCAAAAGAGATCGCGTCATGAGCTTAGGAAAAAGATCATGACAATCAGATCTGTATTTATATCCATCAAACTTTAATCAATAAATGAATAGAGTTCAATATGACATAAACTCAAATCTAACTAACTGTATAAAAAGGTATAAAAAGATATATAAAAACTGGGGAATAGCGAATACCCAAACATCCGAACATACAACGACGACAACATCAATGTGGTAGTGGAACACCACATATCAAGAAAGTCCGTGATAGTTTAGTGGCTAGAATCTCCGCTTGTCGCGCGGAGGACCGGGGTTCAATTCCCCGTCGCGGAGCTTATTTTTTTTTTCAATGTTCCCATTTTTTTGTTACCATTTTGCTTTTAGGAGATCTGGTAAAAACTGTGATCTGCGATCGGAGTCAAATTATTTTACTCTTAATTTAGAATATCACGTGCAACGCCAAAGAGTACAAACATAATTGAACTAGCATAACAACGAATTACCAGTTCAGACAGTCGAAGTACAGTTTAAAGATTG
>JAJLRR010000025.1:57191-93556 GCA_030567175.1 Williopsis lachancei
CTATACACTCATCAATGTTATAGTTGGCTGTCAATAGTAAGAAATTGGGTTAGTATAATGAGTTATGGATTTCCATGTTCAGATATATGAAACTTACATCCTAAATTCATTTTTTGTTCTGGTCTGTCCTTTGGGAATGAAGTGATGTATGAGTTATCTGAAATAAAACTTGACACTAGGGGTTATCAGTGACTGTATAATGTCGATGTGTAGTTATATGGGATATTAACTAAGTCTAATATATATCAGTATTGACTATGCAAATGAATGAACTGGTGACTTAGAAATGCAAATAGAATGGAATATGGAGATATTTTATACAATGACAATGACAATGACAAAATGAAGAGATATGCAAGAGTTTGGTATAGGTGGTAGACGAGAGTGATAATTATTGATAAAAATATGAATCAATGTAACAGGTGTTGTATAGATATATATCAGACATCAAGGTGTAGTTTGTATATCGTAATGCTGCAACGTATTGAAAATGTAAATACTGATCTGGATATTTAATCAAATAAAAATCCCAATGGAGAAATTTGCCTCTTTGGAAGCCATTACTGCGTGCACTACGAGACAGACACCAGTTTTTCTTTTTTTCAAGAAAGTCCGTGATAGTTTAGTGGCTAGAATCTCCGCTTGTCGCGCGGAGGACCGGGGTTCAATTCCCCGTCGCGGAGCTTATTTTTTTTTCAATGTTCCCATTTTTTTGTTACCATTTTGCTTTTAGGAGATCTGGTAAAAACTGTGATCTGCGATCGGAGTCAAATTATTTTACTCTTAATTTAGAATATCACGTGCAACGCCAAAGAGTACAAACATAATTGAACTAGCATAACAACGAATTACCAGTTCAGACAGTCGAAGTACAGTTTAAAGATTGGCATGTGAATCTACGATCACTAGCGGCTAGTGCAGTATAATAATAGTACACCTACGCGTAAGTGCGATGTTTTCAGTAGACGTGACATGTATCACATGTGAAAGCCAGTGCTCTATTTCGCTTTTTGGTTATGCGCTACATTAAACTGTGGCGCCTGTATCATGTGCACAGGACTCATCGCAGCACAATTGTTTGGAATAAAATAAAAAATTATAATTGTCATATGCAACTCTCGTTTAGCAAAATCGATCTTAGCTGTAAATCAAATAAAGATTGAAGCCTTAACTATGCGAAAAAGGAAAAAACAAACAGACCAAAATTTATTTATTTAAGCGTAGCATAGGATTTGAAAGCGCGCATATGTTCGTTGAAAATATAATTTCGACTTTCACACGTTTTTTTTTTTCTTGTCCCCTTCAGCATTAGCTGCTGTGAATAAATAAATTTCCTCTTCTCTCCTTCTTTCCTTTTATATATTTGTTGTTATATACGAAACTCGTCAAGGTTACAAAACAGTCGTTCAATTATTAAACAAGAGCATCCACTTGTTACTCTAATTGACAGCACTATCTAACCAAGCTAACCCAACAATCCACACACAGAATGTCCGCTCCAGCTGAAACTTTCCTCTTCACCTCCGAATCTGTCGGTGAAGGTCACCCAGATAAAATCTGTGACCAAGTCTCAGATGCCATCCTTGATGCTTGTTTGGCCGTTGACCCATTATCCAAGGTTGCCTGTGAGTCTGCCTCCAAGACCGGTATGATCATGGTTTTCGGTGAGATCACCACCAAGGCCCAATTGGACTACCAAAAGATCATCAGAGACACCATCAAGCACATTGGTTACGACTCTTCAGACAAGGGTTTCGACTACAAGACCTGTAACGTGCTTGTTGCCATCGAGCAACAATCCCCAGATATTGCTCAAGGTTTGCACTACGAGAAGGCTCTTGAAGACCTTGGTGCTGGTGACCAAGGTATCATGTTTGGTTATGCCACCGATGAGACCGATGAGAAGTTGCCATTGACTATCTTGTTGGCCCACAAGTTGAATGCTGCTCTTGCCGATGCTAGAAGATCAGGTGCCTTGCCATGGTTGAGACCAGATACCAAGACCCAAGTCACCGTTGAGTACAAGAAGGATGGTGGTGCCGTTATCCCACTCAGAGTCGACACCATTGTCATCTCTACTCAACACGCTGATGAGATCTCCACGGAGGACTTGAGATCTGAGATCAAGGAGCACATTGTTAAGAAGGTCATTCCAGAGCATTTGCTCGACGAGAAGACCATCTACCACATCCAACCATCCGGTAGATTCGTCATTGGTGGTCCACAAGGTGATGCTGGTTTGACCGGTAGAAAGATCATTGTTGACACTTACGGTGGATGGGGTGCTCACGGTGGTGGTGCCTTCTCCGGTAAGGATTTCTCCAAGGTTGACAGATCTGCTGCTTATGCTGCAAGATGGATCGCTAAGTCCCTTGTCCACGCCAAGTTGGCTAGAAGAGCCTTGGTTCAATTGTCATATGCCATTGGTGTTGCTGAGCCATTGTCAATCCACGTTGACACCTACGGTACTTCTAAGTACACTTCTGAGCAATTGGTTGACATCATCAGAGGTAACTTTGATTTGAGACCAGGTGTTGTTGTCAAGGAGTTGGACTTGGCCAGACCAATCTACTTCAAGACTGCTTCATACGGTCATTTCACCGATCAATCCAACCCATGGGAACAACCAAAGCCATTGAAGTTTTAAGAGAATCTCAGCATGTTAATAACCAAAAGCTAGATTAAACAACTAATGACAAACTAATAATTCTTTATTTTCTGCATACGCTCAACTCGATGCATTCATCCATCATTCATATCTTCACTTCTTGAACAACTTTTCCTTTGTTGTTCTGTACGTTGTTATTTTGTTAACAACGTCACTATTATATGATATTCCGGTATACTAAAATACAATGGTTTATATCATTGATATCATATACTCATACTCATAGTTATACTCATACATAGAGTGTGTATAATACTTTGTCCCTCAACAGGCATCCAATATAGAAGGTCAATTAATCCTCTTTCTCTTTGTAGACTACATGGAACTGGTTAAAGCGAAAACCTATTGTTCATGATATAGACTATCGAGAGTACGGTCACGTGAGAACCGGAATAGCCGCTGATTTCGAGAACGGCGATCTGGCTTGACAAATCAAGTTTACTTGTTGAATTTGATTATGTGAGTGAGAGCTGTCGATATATACCTGCCTAACGACATCGTATCACATATCACAGACCTATTACTAGCCATCATGGTATACTGAGAGTCATCAAATTTCAATCATTCAATGATCATGTGGCATGTGTATACAGACCCATAGATGGAGTCTATGGCTGCGCTAAATCTTTATGAGGTTGCATAGCTACCATGATAGCTATAGTGTATAACGCCAACTGGAACAACATGAAACAGTCATCAACCTCGGTCTACGTGGTTATATAAATTATGATCTTTAATATCTTACATCGTACTGGTCCCTGGATCGAATACGATTCTCGGAGATCTTTTATATGAAGTTTAACGTTGATGCATTAAGTCCTCGAACATCAATGTTTATACTACGGCCACAGCTCATATTGTTTGTTGTCTGCACTATAAAATCAAGAAAATGCGTCAATTTCTGCTTTTGCAAAAAAAATCAGCGCTTTTATAGCCGATGCTCACAGCATGTCAAATAGAATAATTGTGCCAATGTGGGGTAACTGATACACAATATTAAATCAGTACTCAACGTCCACGCATTAAACTTACAGCTGTTTATTAAATATAGTGAGCCGAACTTTATATGAGCTAGTCTCTCTTTATGAAACTTCCCACAAAAAGTTTGTTGGTGACGTTAGCTGCTAGTGCAGTATTGATTAGCTGTGATAAGGCACAGCACTGATCCTTACTGCGGTTCACCACTGTTTATTCTACCGTGGGCCGATTACAATAAGCTGGAGTGCAGATTAATTATACGACACTACAACGTCTGGTGCTGCTGAGCACTCAGTGCGGAGGGGCATGATCAAAAGGGCAAAAGGGGAGGGAGGGAATTAGTGGAAATAGATGCTGGGTACCTCACAGGGCGATCTCGGCGGCTACTACTGTTGGTATATATAGCCTGTCTATTCGCACTAACACGCAGTACACCATCAGTATATTCTCCTTATCAACTAGAAACACCACTTGCACTACTATAGAGCCAACACCATGCTAAGAAGACACTTTTCCACAGACATCAGAAAGACCCTGAAGGATGTTGTGATCCCACAACGTCTCGAGCAGTTCAGAATGGTCAAGTCCACAAAGGCTGCCAAATCGCTCGGTGACATCACCGTTGGTGGCACCCTCGGTGCCATGAGAGGCTACAAGTCCCTGTTCTGGCAGTCGTCCGTCGTGGATCCAGAGCTGGGTGTCACCTTCCACGGCGAGACGATTGACAGCTGCCAGCAGTTCCTCCCGAAGAGCACAGACGACGCTAAGCTACTCGCCCATGCTGGCGGTGATGTAAATGATGCTCATTCTGAGATGTTACCAGAATCGATGTTCTGGTTCTTGCTCACAGGACTGAAACCTACACAGGCACAGGTTGATACTTTGCGTGCAGAGATGGGTTCAAAGGCCCAATTGCCACCTTATCTGGTCAAAGTATTGGATTCTTTACCTTCCAAAACGCTTCATCCAATGACCCAGTTGGCTATTGCCATTAGCACTTTGAATAATGAATCGTCATTTGCAAAGAAATATGAAAAGGGTTTATTATCCAAATCAAACTATTGGGAATATACGTTGGAGGATTCAATAAGTCTTATATCCAAATTACCAGCTATAATTGGTAAGATTTATTCAAATACTTATCATGATGGTAAACAACTTGGTTTGATTGATCCACAAAAGGATTGGTCTCATAATATGGCCACAGTCTTGGGTTTTACTCAAGATTCTGCAAATGTTAATAACCTATCAGCTTCTCAATCGTTAGATTTCATAAATCTTATCAGATTATACTGTGCTTTACACGCTGATCATGAAGGTGGAAACGTTAGTTCTCATGCTACGCATCTTGTTGGATCTGCATTGAGTGATCCATACTTGAGTTATAGCTCTGGTGTCCAAGGACTAGCTGGTCCATTGCATGGATTAGCAGCTCAAGAAGTTGTTCGATTCATTGTGGACATGAAGAATCAAATTGGCTCTGAGAACATTCACGATGAATCGTTGATCGAAAAGCATCTATGGTCCATCTTAAATTCCAAACGTGTTATCCCTGGTTATGGCCATGGTGTCTTGAGAAAACCTGATCCTCGTTTCAATGCAATGATGAAATTTGGATTTAACAGACCAGATGAATTCGCAAATGATGAACTGTTTCAATTGGTTAATAACCTAAGTAAAGTTGCTCCACAAGTTCTTACAAAACATGGAAAGACCAAAAATCCCTTCCCAAACGTTGATTCCTCTTCTGGTGTTCTCTTCTACCATTACGGGTTAAAAGAACTCTTGTTCTTCACAGTGATCTTTGGAGGTTCAAGATCAATTGGACCTCTTTCTCAATTGGTTTGGGATAGAGTCTATGGATTGCCTATCGAGAGACCAAAGAGTATTACATTGGAGATGATGTCTGCCTTATGATGAGCCTATAATCGCTATAATATTTATATAAACTCCACATATTATTTATTTATGCCTGATCTGAACAGATCACATGAACTACCAACTATTTATTATAAATCAACTTTCCATACAGTTTGAGTAACCAATATAAAACAAAACATGGAATTATAACAATCGTAAGACACGTATATACAGCTTATATATAACCACCTGTACAGAACAAACAGTTATCTCTGATCAAGAATCGTTGTCAGGTTTAACACCATTGCTATCTGGCAATACATTAACACTTCCATTGACTTGACCAAATTCAGAAAGACCAAGACCAGCATTTATAGATGGAATCACTTGAGGTGTAACTATCGGTAATGAAAGGGTAGCATTAACTACTCCACCATTGACAGAAACACCTGGATTGACAATTGCATCTGTTGATGACACTGGAAGAACTGGATTCAAGATGGTTGATCCAGCTGCCTCAACTGGTTCAACTGGTTCCTCTGGTACAACCACCTTTGGTTGAATCTTGTTGAAATGATCCAAATCAAAAGCTTCAAAGTCAACAACATCAACGCCGGTTAATTCATGGTATTTCTCCAACGCCAGCTTCTCTAATGCAACTGCATCTTCATAAACCATCGATCCTTCTTCGTTGTAAATCTTTGCATTTCCAAACATAAGATGGATATCTTCAATCAGATCTTTTAAAGAATGGTATATATTACCATTGATTCTCTTCTTAATCACATCAAATGCAATTGGATACTTGATCAATACGTAATAATCAGGATAGAACTTCTTTGCTGGCTTAACCATAAAGATATCACTCAAACGACGACCTTCTTCATTGACATGGTTGATCAGTTCTTCACAAATGTTTTCACATTGTAGGTTCAAAAGATCACGTTCATTGGGTGCCAATGATTCATCACGAGGGTAACGACCAGGAGGTGTCTCCTTGCTGATACGACCACGACGACGAGGAGCTGAAGATTTCTTAAACCCTCCACGTGAACGTTCTCTTGGTGTTGAAACACCAGAATCGTTCAGACTTTCATCATCTTGGAGCTGTGATGGAGGAACACTTCTTCTCTTTTTGACCACGTATGACATGTCCTCCTCGTCATCATCAAGCTCGGATCTCTTCTTCTTTCCTCTTGTTGGCTTTGGCTTTGGTGTCTCATCTTCAAGTTCATCTGCTGAACCATCAACCTCAGCATCGATCTCCTTCAACCATTGTTCATCGGTCATGTTATCATCGTAGAACGTTTGCTTACGCTCTCTGGCACCACGACCAAACTCACTATCATCAACCTCCTTGAGGAAATCGGCAGGATCCTTGGTAAAGCATACAGGAAGCTCACTTTCAGTGAAGTAACGTCCCTGTGTACTCTTCTTTCTGTTCTCCTCGTCAATATGTTTGAACATCTTGAGTTCTTCGTCATTTCTAGAAAGAATCTCATTCAATTCATCATCATCCAACTCTTCGTTGTCATCCTTATCACCCTTTCCGTTTTCCTCTGCCTCTAACAAAGCTCTCAAAAGGGCCTCTTGCTCTTCAGCAGTAGATTTGTTATCAAACTTACCAGCTTGGATAACTTTACCGTCAATGTCAAGCTTTTGATGAGCACGCTCCAAGATGACTTCCTCAATGGAATCCTCTGTGATCAATCTTAAGATACGAACCTCGTTCTTCTGACCAATTCTATGAGCCCTATCTTGGGCTTGCAAATCTTGGTGAGGATTCCAATCGGTATCAAAGATGATCACAGTATCAGCAGTTTGTAAATTCAAACCGAGACCACCGGCTCTTGTAGATAACAAAAAGGCAAAATAGTCTGAACCTGGGGCATTGAAAAGCTTCAAAAGATCAGTACGATCATCAGCCTTTGTTGAACCATCCAAACGCATATACTTCAAGTCGTTGTATCTCAAGAAATCCTCCATGATATCCATGATCTGTGTCATTTGGAAAAAGATCAACACTCTATGACCTGTAGCCTTGAATTTAGGTAAGATTCTTTCCAGCAATTCAAATTTACCTGCAACTCTCCAAATATCAGAATTAGTCTCTCTTGTTGGGTTCACGAGATCTTCGATATCTTCGAAGACAAATGGATGGTTACAAATCTTTCTCAGTTGCATAATAGGGTTGTTGATACCCTTGATCGGAGTTAAGCCGTCACCAGATTCATCAGAGATGAATATTTGATGAAACTTAAGCATCTGTTGATACATCTTACTCTGCAGAGCACTCATCTTACACTTCAACACTTTCTCGACCTTTTCAGGTAAATCTTTCTCCACGTCTTTTTTCAAACGACGCAACAAGAAAGGTCTCAACACCTTGTGTAATCTTCTTATCACCAACAGTGTCTCTTCTTCAGAAAGTTCAATCTTATCCTGTCCACCTGTATTGGCAAAGGGAGTATTGAACCACTCATCGAAGGATTTGACAGAGTTGAAAATCTTTGGTAAGACAAAGTTCAACAAGGCCCATAACTCAGGAAGATTGTTTTGAAGAGGTGTACCTGTCAAGATCAATCTATAATCAGTGTGATAGTACTGAGTAAGAGTGTAGGAAAGCTTGGAGTTTGAATTCTTCATTCTGTGACCTTCATCAATGATCATATGGGCCCATCGTATCTTTGAAAGTAACGGGCGATCTTTGATAATGTATTCGAAGGTTGTCAGCAAAACTTGGAAGTTACCGATCTTTATATCGTGTTGTAATGTCTTTCTCACAGAAGGAACACCCTTGTATGTGATCTTCTTGACAGCTGGTGCCCATTTCTCAAATTCAAGATTCCAGTTTGTTAGCGTAGATAGTGGAACGATGACCAGGAAAGGACCAGGGACTTTCTTAACCTCGATCAAGTATGTTAGCAACGACAATGTTTGAATAGTCTTACCCAATCCCATTTCATCTGCAAGAATACCGTTCAAATGGTTATTGTACAGAGAAACCATCCACTGAAGACCTTTCAACTGGTACTCTTTCAGCGTACCTCCGATCAAGATCGAAGGTTGTACTTTGACTTCCTCTTTGATTCTATGAGCAACAGAGTAATAATCAATATTTTCATCTTCTTCCATATCTTCGAATTCATCGCCAACTTCTCTACCTGTGGCCTTTGCAGATTCATGAGTTTCTTTCTGTTGTTCCTTGACTGCCTGCGCCAAAGAGTCCAAAAAGGTGTTTGTCTGTTTCAAAAGATGAGTAATTCTTGTATCCTTTGTCTGATCGAGCAACTTGATATAAGCCTCTTCATCGTTGGCTTTCAAAGCTTGCAAACGTTGTTTGGCATTTCTTTCGATTCTCTTCTGTTCTTCTTTTTCAATGACAGAATGCATGTTAGTTATAGATCTTCCAAACTTTGCAAGTTTCTCCTTCTTATCATGTCTCAATTTTAAGAAATGACTTGAATCAGCAGCCAATTTTTCCACTTGATCGACTTTCTTCTTGTTTTCAACTTTACGTTTCAAAGAGAGTTGTTGTTCATAAAGAGAACTTGTTGCTTTTGCGTCAGTCAAGTTAACCTTACGTATTCTAGCCAAGAAGTTTGGATGAGTATTTGTCAATAACGAAGATTTGAAATAGTTGAAACTTAAGATATGACCTCTAACTGCCTTTTGGAATGGTAAAAGGTGTAGGGCATCACGATCAATTATTTCATCAATAACTTCTTCAGCATCATCTCCATCTCCATTTTCATTCTTACCTTCCAAAAACTTTGTCATTTCTTCTAAAGTTTGATCGATTTCGAGTTGAATTGAACTTTCTCTAATCTGAGCAGCACCTGTAAGGTCCAAACCTTGAGGGAATACACCGGGGATAATAATTCTAGTTTTTGGATGGTATAAAAGTTCATAAGGTGTCTCCTTTTGTTGTAAAGGTTTAGTAAAACTATCGATCTTTGCAGTAGGATCATGGATAGGTAAAACAGTGTTTATGTCAGGATGAAGTGCCTTTAATTTTTCAATTGGCATTGGTTTTTGATCCGTTAGAGAGTGAACACCTGGTGGATGTCTCGATACCTGTGGGATCACCGATGGCTGGCTAGGCAACTGCGCTTGAGACGGTAGAGCTGCCTGTGGTGGGACGACTTGTCTTGGAACAGGAGTCTGCTGTGGTTGAGGATGTGCGACAGGTTGAGTGACCTGTGGAGTTGGCTGTTGTGGTGGAGGTTGAGGAGTCTGTTGGGCCTGTTGTGCTTGTTGAAGACGTTGAGCCTGTAGGGCCTGCTGAGCCTGCTGAGCCTGTTGTGCATGTTGTGCATGTTGTGCATGTTGTGCCTGCTGTGCCTGCTGTGCCTGTTGAGCTTGTTGTGCCTGTTGTGCCTGTTGAGCTTGTTGCTGTTGTGGTGTGACCTGTAGAGGCTGTTGCGGCGTTTGCACAGTTGCCTGGGACGCCAAAGGTGTTGGCTGCTGTGACACAGAAAGTCTCTGTTGTGCTGGTAGTTGTGGTTGACCTTGCTGCTGTGGTAGCTGTTGTGCTTGTTGCTGCTGTTGGTTCACATAATGAGAGCTGACAGAGGAACCTCTTTGATGTCCAACTTGTGAAGGGAGCGGTGGAGATTGAACTTGAGTCTGACCCTGAGCCTGATTCTGATTCTGATTCTGAGTCTGAGGAATAACCCCACCTTGTCTAAAATTTGGGTTAAAATTATTCTTCATAGAGTTCATCAGTATAGCATTAACTTCTTGTGGTAGTGGAACATTTTTAACGATGCATTTGAAAGCTGCAATCTGTGCTTTCAGTAATACAGATTGGTATGGAGAGAATAGACTGGCATTCAATGCAGACCTCGTCTGTCCTTGTTGTCCTTGAGGTTGTTGTTGCTGCTGCTGCTGGCCCATGGTTTGGTTTCTATTATTAGGCTGTGGTTGTTGTTGTTGCTGTGGTGGTGTCGGTAGTCCATTGTTCGATAATGATTGAGGTTGACCATTCATCATACCATAAGCATTACCATTGCTGTTGCTGCCACCATTACCATTGCCGTTGATATTACTGTTATTGTTGTTACTACCGAAAGCGGTCTGCTGTTGAAGAGAACCATTTAGTCCTTGTTGTTGAGCGATTGGTGAGTTGTTCTGTGGAGGTTGTTGCTGTTGCTGTTGTTGCTGTTGTTGCTGTTGTTGCTGTTGCTGTTGTTGCTGTTGTTGCTGCTCTTGCTCTTGTTGTAGCTTTCTAGCCATCTCTTGTTGTCGAGAGATCTGCTTCAGCACCTTGGAGAGCTGTACGAACTCAGCGTTCTGAACAGCGCTGTCACCATATTGGGCTCTCAGCTGTTGCCACCTCTGTATGTAATATGTTAGTAAAAAGCTGATGATTAGTAACTCCAACCAGATGAGGTGTAATCGTCAGACTGGATCACACACACACATGTATATCTATAGTAGCACAAGCCATAGTAGTATATACAATATATTACTACTAGCCGTATAGTAGCAGTGACAGTACACGTCAATTGTATAACGGTGATGTACCGTGTATCACGTACCACTTTGTATACCAATCGGCGTCAACGTATGTTTACTGCCACAGGTGAACATATGATCTATGCACTGTACACTGTGCACCGATGGATGTGTGTCTGTAGCTGGCGTCAATGTGTGTGTGATTTTCTTGGTGGCTCATAGTGGAGCAACTGCTGTCCAAATCAGAGCCATTGAGGCAAGCAGAGTCGACGATGAGGTGCTTCACCGCCCAGGAATGGTGTACGATGGTGGTTGGAGGAAGGGATCACGATACTCACGTAGTACAACTTCTGTATCTCCTCTTTACTCAGCGGTCTGTTGAAATCCATGACGCGCCTTTCTGCTTTGTTTACAACCCGTTGTTATGTTTTGAAGGGGAAATTAATTGCGGGCCGCTGATATTTTTGCACCTTCGCAAGCTGCTGCTGCTTCTGCTGCTGCTGGAAAAGAAGAAACAAGTAATAATAATTTTAGAAAAAAAAAAAAGCTTAGAAATGCTAATTTAATTTCCGTTGCTATTGGCAACCATAGAATAATTTGGCTTGACTTCCTAATTGGGGAAGCATAACCCAGTTCATAGACCATTATACATGTCATTTGCTCGGTTATGACGTGCAGACCAGATCTGAAGGGTGATTAATGTACAGCCCATCCTCCGTCGGAGGCTAAGTACAGTAAGTTATACTACAGACATTTATACTTCGGTGTGTCTGAAGTCGTAATTATTCATTAGGTTATCGATTACAATAAACGTTACTGTACACAGCCATGCGTTATCTCCTATATACTCGAATAAGCAGGCAAATCATCCACCTGATCTGCATCCCATCTCGTCTTTCTCTCTTGGAAAATTTCGTTAAACCTTATGGCTCCACCTTCGATAAAAGATATAAGCAATTCCCACTGGTACATATAGTTCAATCCACCATCTCCATTGCTCACTTTAAAAATAGCTCTAAACTTGTTACTTCCTAACCAGGGCATCTCCAATTTAAAGGATCCAATGCCTGAGTACAACAATGAAAAATTGTCATAGTTATTGGCATTAGCTGGTCTGTGATCATTATTTAACAGTACGATACGATGTGAAGTTAATGATAGTTTACCACGAATCCTTATTGTCTCTGCATTTGCCTGTCCAATTGGTTTGAGTTCTAATGAAACAGTTTCGCTGAGTGAATGAACCATCGTTTCATTGGGAAGTAGAACAAAACTATTTCCTTCTCTTGAGACCCAGTTGAGTGCCATAGTGATAATAACAATTGCTTATAAACAACGATACTGTTTATTCTGGTGAGTCGTTGGTATGAACAATGAATTATTTGTCTTTTAGCTTATCTCAATGTCGCCTTCCGCGGTATATAAATTAACTATGCGCGCTTATATAATGCATACAGAGAACAATGTATACGGCCTAAACTAAATATGTTACAAACCATTATTCGTGAGACAACTAAATTTATATTCACTAACGTTATCGAAATCAACCAAAGAGATCTTCAAGATCATCCTCATCCTCATCCTCATCTCCCAATTCTGTATTTTCTCCGTTATTAGTAGTGACTTCCCCTTGTCCTTGTCCTTCTCGGTCTCCTTCTTCTTCTTCTTCGTCATCATCTTCATCCTCGTCTTCCTCATCATCTTCATCTTCTTCATCATCTTCATCATCCTCATTATTATCATCATTATCACCACCTCTATCAGCATTACTCTGATCTTGATTCTTTTTCTCTGTTTCATTCTCTGCGGCTTCTTTCTCCTGTTGTTTACTCTTTGTCTTATCTTCACTCGTCCTTAACTGTTTATTCTTATTATCCAACTCTCTTTCAAGTTTCTTAATACTATCGATGATTCTATTCCGTAACAATGGATTACTTGTCTTATCCAACCGTGATTTATTCTGTTCAATTGTCGAAGTAAGATCGTTGATCTCATCTTTAAGTAATGCATTATGTTGTGCATCTTCATCAACTTCAACTTTACGATGTGCTGCAGTTTCATTATCACTATCGTCGTCGTCATCGTCATCATCATCATCGTCATCGTCGTCATCATCATCTTCTTCTTCTTCTTCGTCTTCTTCTTCTTCTTCTTCATCATCTTCTCCTTCATTCTCCCCATTGATAGCAGTACTTCCATTTCTTTTACCATTCTCTTCCAATGCCTGTTGTAATTCCAATTCCAATTCTTCATCAATAATCTCTCCTTCTTCATCTTCTTCATCTTCATCTTTCTTCTTTGGAATAACAACATGATCTTCCTCCATAAAAGTATCCATAGCTTGTTCATTTGTAATACTATTAGCATTATTATTACCAATATCTTCAATAGATCCATCGACATTATTATTTCCATAACCATTATTACTAGTGTTATTATAGTTCTCCTGTTCAACAATAGATTCAGGATCAATCATCTCATATGTTGTTTCAATGGCCTCTGCATCGAGTCGAAGTAATTCATCAACTCTAGCCTCAATGTTTTCAATATAATCCTTTGTCAATTTTCTTCTATATTTACTCCTTACAATATCTTTAAAAGGAGCCGATATACCACTACTGTACATCTCTTCATCTGGATTTATATCATCCAATTCAGATTCATCCTGGATCTTCTTAACGACTAGAAGGATCTGTGATATGTCCACTGTCTTGAAGATATTCTTCTTGTCGACTGTCTTTTGAGCCTCTATAAGATTTGGTAAATTCATCAATTTAGCTGCATAGAGAGATTTATTTACTCTTAGTACACAGCGTGTTCTATCTTTCCATTTCAATTGGATATTGTTAAAATCACCAACTTCAACACAATGACGAACATAGTCCAGTTCAGCATCTGGTAATAGCCTTAGTACTATACTCTCTTCACGTAGTGGGTCTTCTTCTGCTTCTGAATCTTCTGAATCATAACCTTCTCCGGGTATCCTTTGCATCTTGAGTCGAAGCTTTGGCATTGCTGTTTTCTTTGTTGAGCTACCATTGCTACTCTTCGTCTTGGATTTAGAAGAACCATTCCCTCCCAATTTGATCTTGATGTTGGGTTTCTTTGACGGTTCTTCCGGTTTGGATATCTTAAGCTTCAATGGCTTTGGTCTGGGGACCGCCGCGTCCTGGTCTTCTGCCTTTGGAGTTGCAGAGGAGGCGCTGGGGTTCTTTATCTTGAGCTTCACCATCTGTTTGTGCTGCCGCTGTGTTATTGCTGTTTATTGCTGTTAGTTCTGTTCTGTTTACCTTTGGAGTGTTTACTTTTTTTGTTTTGATGTTGAAAACGATATGCTAAATTTAATAGCAGCTCGAGCACTAAGTATAACCGGAGGAAAAAAAAACTTGAAAATCATAATTTAATGTGCCATGGGATCTGGTGAACTTAACGGATAACAGAAAAAAAGTCTGTGTTCCTTAGGACTCCGAAGCTAAGAACTTCTCTCAGGATGTCAAAACTACCGGTGATCATACCCACACTCAAAAATTACTATAACGTCTCGCTTTTGAAGAGTGCGAAGCTAGCAGGTATGTCCTTCATGGCTCATCTCATCTCATCTCATCTCATCTCATCTCATCTCTTACTAACAATCAATATTTTTATAGATCAAATAATCAACAGACTGGACTACAAACAAACATATGGTGATGATCTAAAGATCCTTGATGTTTATTCTTCAAATTTGGTATGGTCTTCGAGTTTGAATAATGCACTCAATCCAAGTCAACATATCTTGATGGAACAAAGACCCGTATATCTCAAATATATAAGGACGTATATGTCCGAGCTATCTGAGCCTCATAAAGGTCTAATACATTCTGTATCTGATCCTTATACTTGGAAATCATATCTAGAGCTGACAGAAGGTGAAGGTAAGATATTAGATCCTGGATTTGAATCAAGAGATCATATACATAAGAAATTCTTATTCACAGGTTATTGTCATACGGAGGGGCTCGTAATGCAATGGATGGCATGTATGGGTCATCAGAACTGGATACAGAGATTTGGTAATGTTCGAATGCTTCTATGGATCCCACAACAGAGTGCCTTGAAGATCATGGCCAAAGTGAGTACACGTGAAAGAAATAAATGTTCGATTGTTAATGAGGCCTTTTCAGATACAAAATTAATTGCAATGCCTGAGAATAAACTATGTCAAAATTTTAACCAAGATGATTTGCAGAATACTGTATTGTTTGATGGATCTGAATTTACAAATCCTTTACATCCAATGGCATTGATTGAATTTAATCCGTTGGATAATAACGTTGAAGATATGCTTACTTGGGATTATGTTACAAAGAATTTGATGATTTTAAAAACAAAACCAGTTTCAGAAACGGTTAGAAACCTTGGACCAGGTGCAGAGGACTATTTCTATAGAGTCTTGGATAAAGATCTTTTGAAGAAGAAGACAAATGCAGTTACCGCTGCTGAGTTTAATAAGATTGTGGATAAATTTGATGAATGGCCATTTAAACCTGAAACTACAGTTGAATTCCTTACGGATGATAAATAATGAGTAAAAGTCATATCATAGATTTGAACAGAGTATATATAATGTACATAGATGATGGTCGTTTGTTATATAGAATGAATATAGAAGTATACTCTTAAAGCTTTTGTAGATTTAAAGCTTAAGCTAAACGATGTCTTGACATAAACATACACCCGGACACCACATATATGAGGTATGGCACATTTATGTGGAGTTCAAGCGAATGGTAGCATCAATAATTATAATTCTCTATTGGTTGAAGGTTTATTGTATCTATAAGTACTGCGGTTCGAAGTGTATGTGCCTATATATAACCAGATATAGATAAAGAATGAAGCTTAGTTTAATTCTTATAATTTATTCGTAAATCAAAAAATTCGAGCTTGCATTGAAATTCTCAGAATTATTTGACGAACTAACTTACCTCAGTAGACATATCCAAATATTTTCAAAATATATTTCATTAAATCAAAAACTTAATTAATTTACACTGGCTTGATGACTACAGTCTACTTGTATGTAAAGATAGTAAAATTTAGTAAAAATATTAGGCTTTAACCAGTAATTATCTTTGCTATTTCAGCTCATATTAATACTCTAACTCGATGAGCCTATGATTTTTAAAACAAATGCTCGCTTACTAAGCAGAGATAACATTTTAGTGTTTTGCGTTCAACTCTTTGTGGAGAAGTTTATTATTATGATTTAACTTCTCAGCAATTTTTGTACTGTTATAGCTGCTTGTGGTATTTGTGACACTGCTAATTATTACCAGACTAATTTTAATACTCATCAACAAATATAAACAGCAACATTAAGAAAGGCATTGCACCAATTGATCCGGTGTTTCGATAGTTGGTCAGTAATTACTGGATAAATGAATGATGAATGAGAAAGATAACAATACACCCGTGGATATCCCAAATAAGCCTCATCAGCAGAAGAACAATACACAGAAGATAAAGACAAAGAGCAAGGTTACACAAGGACAAAGACAAGAAACTAATCGTGATCTCCAGAAGAGAAGTAATAATAAGAATACTACTAGTAATAGGAATAGAAATAACAACAGTCATAATCAACAATTCAAGAAAGGAAATGATGAGTATAATGGAAACAATAAGAATAAGAACTCAATGTATGACTATAACTATGTATTGGATATATCAGCATTTACAAAAGGTTTAGGAAACATTAAGAAATTGATGGAGGAGGATTACAATGACAATGACAATGACAGTGATAATGAATGCAACGTCTTATTCTATGTTCCATCTTTTGGTGAGTAATACATTAAAATGATCAATACAAACTCTCAATTGATATACTAACACAAAGTTAATTATCATAGTTCTACGTGAACTTGATTATGTTAAAAAAGGTTCATCTGTACTTGCAATAAATGCAAGAGAAAGTATGAGATTCATTGAAAAAGTGTTAACTGAAGAATCTTCAACTTCTCAATCTGATCTTGATAAAAAATTGAAATCATCTTGTACAAGGTTAATGTTGGAATCAATCGATGAAAAGAAGTTCAGTTGGGATAGATGTCTGAAGAACTACAGGATTAGATCTCCAAAAGTTGATGAATTCCCTAAAGGACGTGTCATTGTGCCCAAGGCTGTTGAATCTGTTGAACATGACAACAAGAGACCTTTGAGAGCAATAGCTCCAAAGTCAATCCAATCTCTTCTCAGGACGACACTCACAAAGATACACAGTAGTACCAACAATAACAATGTCCATTGGAAGTTGATAACGGAGGATAAATCTACGAGGATCTGGGGCGAGGCGTTTAACGTTCAATGTCTTGATGTGAGTCAAGCGGAAGCTGAGATCTTTGCAGTGAAGAACGGTATCAACACTTTATCCGGAAATAACTATGTGACCGCTTCAAATGACACGAGATTGAATTACACCAGAGATTATAATCATCAGACTAACATGAACACTACAGATAGTACACGTCCTAGAAGGAAATCATCGGTTGGTCATAATACAAACAGGAAACCAACTGTTAGTTTAACGAGATACGAGAATGAAGAGTTTGCACCAAGAGGAAACGGTAAACTATGGACACCACCCAACACCACGTCAACGTATAAACATTAGGCATTAGGCATCATACCTACATAACGACTTTTAATGGAAACGATCTTTATTTTTTTAATTAAAAAAAGTAGATATACACATCTAACTATGAATAGCTTGTTAGTATATAAAAGTCATCATTATCATCGATCACAACTTATAATGTGAATGAACAGAGAATGAAGATGAAGAAGATGATGATTGTCTCTGTTTGTGTTTGTATCAGATATAGTCAAAAGGTTTGTATTCATTGAACCCGGTACTTAAACAAGGCCCTAACATTAGAGATGCCAGAAAAAACATATAATATAAAGGATTCATCATTGTAAAACGAAACAATCATCCCATCAATTCACATAATCCATAATCCATGATCCATTGTCATAATCGTTATTTTGTTAAAGAACTTACTAATTCACTAAAGATTGTATCAACTTTCTACCGCTCCATAGCTATTCAAAGCAAAGAGTTGAGATAGAAAGTTGATAATTAAAGCTTACTTTACTGTTATAAAGTTGGTGGAAGAAAACTAAGAATAAAGTTGAAAATTTCAAAGTTTTTTTATGTAAAAGTTTTCCTCCTCTTATTTGCACGAACTTCAAATGACAGGAAAAATTAGGGCTTATAATTTAACTATGCAACAGTATAATATCTGTTATCTACATCCAACTCATAATTAACAATATACTATCGTGCAATTGAAAGTTAACAAGATACACTAGATCAAATATCAGCTTTCTGTTGAGTCTTTTGATCGTTGGATGGCTTCTCAACAACATCCAACAAATTAACTGAATCAGTTTTAGATGCAACCTCTTTATCTCCTCCTTCACCAGCTACCGTTGCACTGTGTTGCGACCCTGAATTTTGAGCAGAATTCCCCTCTTTGGAATCAGTAGCACTACCTTTTCTCAATAACTCAATGTCATGGGACAATGCTCTGACTTGTGTTTGAATCTCTTCAATCTCAGTGTTCAACGAAGATTGTTTGGCAAAAAGTGCTCTCTTCCAATCTTTAAACTTCTTCTCCTCTCTTGCAATGATATCGTTATATCTCTTCTTCTGAACAAGTTGTCTTTGAACAAAGATAGGACTCCATTGAACAACCAACTCATCAACCATATCCTTGTTGAACTTGCAAAGAACTTTACAAGTGTTCAATCCATTAGAATCAGGGTTATCAAAATCAAAATCTTCGAGTA
Organism: Williopsis lachancei; assembly: GCA_030567175.1. Taxonomy (NCBI): domain Eukaryota; kingdom Fungi; phylum Ascomycota; class Saccharomycetes; order Phaffomycetales; family Wickerhamomycetaceae; genus Williopsis; species Williopsis lachancei. The sequence continues at coordinate 75,994 of JAJLRR010000025.1, forward strand.
TGGCTTCACCTTTTAAACTCTCCCTTGATTGTTTGATCCTTGTCTTGATCAATTTAGTACGACAACTTTCGAAATAAGCCTCTGTAGAAGAGATCAAATCAACCATGTTATCAGACATTAATACTTGTCTCAATTTGACAAAATCACAATGTGTTGGGTTTTCAACTTCGGCAACACCCCAATGGTATTTTCTACCTAATACAGATTCTTCTTTCCCAGGAGGAAGTACATAAGATTCACATCCAATGATAGAAAATGGAACTTGCATAGAGATATTCGATTTAACTTCCTCATCTTCGATAAAATCACAAATTTTTATCTTTTGAACTTTCACTATTTCTCTGATCAATGACTTTAACTCCTTAATCTCCTTTGTAGTAAGAGTATCAGCTTTTGGAATAACTGGAATTAAATTGACACGACTTGAGATATGTTGCATTGCCTCGATATCAACCGGACAAAGACCTCTTGAACTCGTGTTGATGAAATAGAGACATGCATGAACCCTGTTATCAGCCTTTTGGCTTCTATCTGGCTGTTCTTCTTGGAACATGTATAATCTCAACTGTTCATCGATGTAGTCTGTGATTGGAAGATACGAGAACTGATTATCGATAAAATCACCAAACCCAGGAGTATCAATCACTGTGAAATCCAAGTTAAAATTACCCTCTCTCAAATATGCCTTATGCGATACAACTTTTGTAGTCTTACCAAATTCGGTATTTGGTGTCTGTTCTTCAATGTCATGCCAAACGTTTGGAAGAATAGAAGATCCAAACAAGGTGTTGATGAACGTGGTCTTACCTAATCCTGATTGACCCACGACGAGAAGGTTGAAGACCGCACCTTTCTTTGCCTTGAGATCCTCAACTTGAGAAGGTAACACATCAAGACCAACCTTATATGCTGGCTTACCAAACGATCCTTCACGGATATCCGATCTCAACATCTCAGAGGAGACTGTGTTGACAGAATTGAACCTGGAGACCTTTGCGTCACTCATTGTGTATGTCGATAATATACTGGAGTATGAGACTTGGAGTGGAGTATCACTCTTGGTGATGTTAACACAGTGGAAGTAAAAGTAGTCAACGGACCCTGATGAGAAATACACCAGAACCAGAAATTAATCCGTGTCTTTGTGTAATCTCAAGATGACGGATTCTAAATGTAAACATCATGCAGCTTTTCCTTAATTATTAGACATCCTATAGCAGAGAAGCTGAGTGTTGAAAGTGGCACTAAAAGTCGTCAGAGTGTTTTGGTTTTTGTGTCAACAGTTTTTTCTATTTTTTTTTGAGTTTCCAGAGCAACGGAAAAACATGAAAGCCTTATGAGGAGCATTGGTGGAAAAGCCCATACAGCAGCAGCAGTCATGAACCAGTTCTACTACAGAGATAGCCTATAGGTATACCATAGTACTTGTAATGTATGCTGTTAAATCATAAATGTAATTGCTAATTAATGACGACGTTAAATGATGATCCGATTGCCTGTCGACATGGGCAGTCGGTATAAATGAAAGGTCTTGTGACCTGATGTGATTATGTATAATAAGTTAATTTTACCTCTATATTATTGCTCTCTGATCGCCTTTCTTATATGAACGATATGATCTCATGTACAAAATCTTGGAATGGAATGGTTGCAATTCCATTTCCTTGAGTATCAAATTTCTTAAATACGTTGGTACAACGTAATAACCATACTAAACTTTCAACAAACATATCAAACCTTAGAGACATTGGTTTATTTGAATTGAAATCTCCAAATTTTTGGAATATGAAAAGTACAATATCAGTTGGTAATCTATATCCAAAACTTTCTAAAGCGGTTTGATATTCACCAAATGAAATTTTTTGATTTTGATCTGTATCAAATCGTTGAAAAGTCTTTCTCCAATGTAATAGATAGTTCCAAAGATGATAAAACTCTTTGAATTCAATAGTACCTGATCCATCCGAATCAAAGAGACGAATCATTAGACGTATAGTACTGGATTGAAACACCGTTCCGTCGTTGTTCAATAATGCAGCGCCTAATTCATCCTCCGTTAATCTTCCATCTCTGTCTCTATCAACACGATCAAAGATGTCTCTCAGTTGTCTTTCAAGTACTTGAGATGCACTTGGTTGTTGCTGTTGTTGCTGTTGTTGCTGCTGTTGCTGCTGTTGCTGGTGGTTACTATTGCTGAAAGCTGGTGAGTTCGATAGATGGGGACTTCCAAATCCTCCTTGGTTACCATAGTTTGGACTGCTATATATCTCACTTTGAGGACTATGACGGTTTGATCTCTGCTGTATCATCTGAGGTTGAATATGCTGTTGTTGATGTTGCTGTGGTAGTTGTTGCTGTGGTAGTTGTTGTTGCTGACTGTTATACTGATCCAGCAATGTAGAATTTGATGGCCTTTGAGACAAATTATGCTGTCTAACAGGACGAGCACCTGAGCCCACGCTTGAACGAGGATGTGATGATGGTGATTGGTTAGGATGCAGCGGTGGAACAGGTTCCCCTCTCTGTTGCGAATATCCATGTGGAGGCTTTCTCTGGGTTTGATGGCCGTGTCCGTTGCTGCCATGTCCTCCTCCGTTCATAACATTGCTACTGCTGCTACTGCGGCTGCCATGATCACTGCTTCTACCAAAGGCCTCTGCGGGCGTTGGAAAGTTTTGCTTAAAGGAACATATGTTAGTAATAGCTATGTATTGACATCCTCAATGTGGAAGCGATGTGAAGTACTCACTATCAAATCGTCGCCAGGAGGCATTATGCTGCGTTGATGAGCAAGGTGCTAGACTGGGTAATATGGTAGCAGATGCCTTGTTGGTATGGAAAAGAAGACTCGAGCCACAGAAAATTCAGAGAGACAGAAAGAGCTCAGAAGATCAATGTATAAGCACCGACTGCTGCTGATATGTTCTATAAGCGTAACTATCTGTACTATCAGTCCAGTAATATTTATATCAACGTCTTCCAGTGCAACTTCTAATTTCAAAAAATCTTTGACATTGATCCACGAAAGATAAATATTATAACAAACAATCCGCCGCGAATGTACAGCAGCTGGTAACACATATTAAATTTAGCACTAGCGTTAATTCTTCCGGTAATAATTCATTTAGCTCGGGAGATATTGTACGTCATGAGCTTGGTTAATATCAGCCACCAATCATTAATACAGATATGGTATATTCTACTGATTAATGACTACATCAATATGAAGCTTAACTCATACCCTTTCCGATTAATTTTTACCCTTTTTTGTATTTTTTTTTGTTTTCTGAACAGATAAATATAGAGTGTCCTTTCTCATAAAAAGGACCTAATATTATGACAAAACGATGTACAATATCGACATGAAGATTGTACCGAATATAATGTCAACCAGTAACATCATCATGAGATTCCATCTGATATCCACACAATACCACCCACTCACTCAGACACTGTTGACCCCAAACCAACAACAAATTATATAAAACGTAAACATTTGTAAAGTAACAGCCATGATGTTCATAAACCGTATAAATGACATCAATGGTCATCATGGCTATCTCTCTTGTAAACTCATTAACTTTTTATTTTGAAACTCAAATGACTTTTTCATCATTCCTCTTAAGCCTTCAAAGATGAAGCTCTTCTCTTTCTAACCTCAGCCTTCTCAGCCTTACGCTCGTGCAAACGTTGAGCTAATAATTGGGCGTACTCGGCAGCAGCATCTCTTTGAGCTTGAGCATTCTTAACCTTCAAGGACTTCAAGTGTCTCTTTCTTTGCAAGGTTTGTGGAGTGACCAATCTTTGGATCTTTGGAGCCTTGGTGTACTTCTTCTCACCCTTAACAACCTCTCTTCTAACAACAAATTGTCTAACGTCATCCTCCTTGGTCAAACCAAAGAACTTTCTGATGTTGTTGGCTCTCTTTGGACCCAATCTCTTTGGGACTTGGGTGTCAGTCAAACCTTCAAGCTCAGCATCACCTTGCTTGGTGATGACAAGGGACAAGACAGCGAGATCTGGACCAACAATGGCACCTCTGACGGATTTTCTCTTTCTCTCACCAACTCTTCTTGGTCTGTAACAAGAGGTGTTCTTTGTGAGCAAAAGCTTGACACGGTTTGGCAACAAGACACCTTGCTTCATTGGGAAACCTTGCTTGTCGTTACCACCAGTGATCTTGAAAGTGTAACCTTTGAATTCATCACCAACGGAATCACCTTCAACTTCTTGACCGATACGCTTCTCGTAGAAAACACGTAAACGGTGGTCATCATCGATCTCAAAGGTCTTTTGGGACCCGTTTGTTGGGTATGCAATGTTCAATTTCATAATGCTGTATGTACGGTTTGGATATTACACTGTTCAGTTCAATCTCCTTTCAAGCAATAGGTCAAATAAGCTATGTTGATGTTAGCTAGCCCGCGCTGAACAGTTGATTTGGAATTTTTTCACCAAACAAATCTAAAGTGTGGTGTTTGGATGTCTTTCCGAAAGTATTTATTTCAAGCACGTGATGTGAAATAGGGTTGAGGAAAATCAAACCCCCAATATTATGGTTTTGTTTATATAGGGAACTAATATACTGCCACCATATCAACGCGATTAAAGCATACTATATATACCATCAATTAGAATGATATACAACATGACAGTCAAATAGCATCTGTTCTACGATTAACTTCAAACCAACAAAACGTTATATTAGTTTTTCTTTTTTACAAACATAAAACCCGATTAGATAGCTTAGTTATTTCTGTTGAAACCACCTCTTCTTGGTCTTTCTGGAGCAGACTCTTGCAATCTGGTCTTTGGCAAGATGGTCTCTGGGAGGTGGAAGTACTCACGCAAGTACTCAACACCCTCATCGGTAAGGGTGTAGTAATAGTATTGCCAGGAGAACTGGGTCTTGACGTAACCCTTAGAAGTCAAGGATTGCAAAGCCTTGATGACATACAAGTTCTTGGTGTCAATCTCCTCGTGCTTTGGTTGGTTGAAGTCCTTCTTGGCGACAGCAACACCCTCTAAAGATAATTGTTAGTATTTCGTTATTTCGAAGATTTATAAAGCTCTGGTGATGTGTGCATGTGATGCCTTTCTGTATTTGATAGTAAAACTGATATTTGGATTTAAAGATGGGTCAAGAATGTGGACATGATATTGGTTCATTTCTTATATTGATAGTGTAAACGAAATTTCTCTCATTGACAGATGAAATATATCTTTTTAATAGATTTACTTGCTCAGTGTTGTAATTTAGAAGTTGCTGCTAGTTGTTGATAATTCATTCATAAGTTCACTATTTCTCATCCATTACGAGTGGGTCATTGGGTCTTTCTCTAACACATTGTTTAATTTCATTGTATCTATGCCTTTATTGATTTGTTGTACTATTCTTCTGTCTTTGTTGAATTCCATAAGTTGGCTCTCAATATCATAAGATCATTAACTGTCCCTCTTGGTTCTGTTCACACATCACATCACGCGGGAGCATATGGATAATGCTGTATAGTCACGTACCTTGGAACAAGTACTTCAAGATCTTGTCTCTCTCCTCCTTTGGAATAAGCATTTTGGTATACCTTGTTTGTAGAGTTAAGTTCCTCTTTATGTGTGTGTATATAGAAAGCTTGAACTTGATGAAGTTGACTTTTTCACAGAGTCGCTCGCTCCCAGGTGGAAATTGTTGTTGTGTGTCCCGAACACAAGTTGAACAACCGTGCTGTGGGAGATTTTTGGCTGTGCGCTTCGTTTTGTAGCTGGCCCAAAGCGGGAATATTCGCGGCTCGCCTCTTGCTCGATAGAAAGCGGTCCCAAAATTACACAGATTCAGTGCAGACTGTGTATTCCTGATACTGGGCTGGTAACATGACCTAGATGCATTGCACGTGATATCGTAGGAACAAGCCCTAAGACGACATGAATTTTTACTCGAGCAGAATTATGCGCGTGTGCTAATCTTAGCAGATATACTGCTCCCGTAGTTAACGGGCATAGTGGCATTCTGGCGCAGCTGCGGTTTCTTTGTTTTGGTTTCTGCGCCGTTGTATAATAATTACAATTCCTGTGATACCACCAAGTTCCGATAAGGCCATACCCAACAGATACCGTTACTTCTTCTCCAAGCAGGACAATCAGGCAAAGCCAATCCATTCATTCACTTGTATAGACGACAAAGGTCTTGTTGCATTTAGTCTTGTTGTTTGATTGAGGAAAACAGGGATACATAGAACGAACCATACATAGACACCATGAGCATACGACTTCCCGAAGATGTGGAACCGGGGTTCACAGACTACTCGCCCAGCAATAGCAATAACAACACTGTTGGTTCTTTGAATAATGACAATGATGATCTACGCTCAATCGAGTCTTACAATACAAGGATAAAGAAGACAGTTTATTATCGAATCATCAAATACCTTTCACAGTTTAAATTCTTCTATGTTCCAATTCTTAATTGGTCAATCCTTTGTATATATCTGTCAATGTTGTATAAATTGATTCAAAAATATGAATCTATGTATGCAAAGAACGTTTTAATAACGACAATGACTACAAATACTCTATTGTTTGGATTATCCGATACCTTGGCACAAAGTTTATCATGTTTTTATGCAATGGCATCACAACAGAGGTCAAGGTCACAAATATCTTCATTACCTTCTATAACGTTGGATAACTATTATGAGAATAGTAATCATAATAGTAATAATAATACTGATATAAGATCAGGAACAATCCATGATGATTCATTTTATACGGATTATGGTGATACTACTCGTCGTCATCGTCAGAATAGTTTACAATCGATAAATTCACAGTATCAGTTATTAAGCGAACAGACTGATAAAGACATTTTTAACTTTCATAGATTTGTTGGATTCAGTTGTTGGGGATTTTTTATGGCTTTTATTCAAGTTGGTTGGTATTGGATCTTAAACCATCTTTTCACAACCGATCCAACGTTTGTATCCGTTTTAGAAAGAGTATTATCAGATCAACTATGTTTTTCACCAATATCGTTATTTAGTTTCTTTACCTATTCAAATTTTGTACTTGAAGGTGGTGATAAAGTGACATTGAACGATAAGATTCAAAAAATTTATATCTCAACATTAGCTGCTAACTATATGGTTTGGCCATTGGTTCAATTTATAAACTTTCTTGTTATGCCTAGAAGATTTCAAGTTCCATTCTCATCTTCTGGTAAGTATTCAATCTATTTCATTTGATAAATTCTATCATAGAATCACAACCAGAAAATTACTAACATAAGCATCTTTGTCTTTATAGTCGGAGTGATATGGAATTGTTTCCTCTCTATGAGAAATGCTGCCAATTGAAATTGATATTTAACAGCTTATTGATCTTGTAGTTCGTTATATTAGTACCCCACTATTACCCCCATCGATATACCCAGGGCTTCATAACAGCTAGTAATTATGCTGACTAAGCACAACTGGGTATTATTTTGGATTAAAACTGAAAAATCGATCAAAAAACCGAAAAACAAAAGGAGGGAAGAAGCTAAATGAAGTCAACGTAGACCGTTAATTAAGGGAGCAGCCTTCTTTTAAACACAACCTCTTCCAACATCAGAGCTCACAACAATTGAGATTCGTCATTTACTTTATATCACACAGCATATACTACAAATATAAATACACAGAAGAAATAAAATATGAGCACCAACAGCCTTGTCACCAAACCAGAACAAAGACCAGAGTCCATCGAAGAGATCCTTTCTACTCTTAAAAGATACGATGCGTCCGTGATTAAGGACCTCGAAGACTATCTCCAAGACCAATACACAAAGGGTTATGCCGATGTGAACTCCAACTTGGCTCTATTGAAGCTCTACGAGTTGAGCGAGGAAACTTCTGTCTTGAGAGAGGAGGCCACCATCAAAGTTTTGATCAAAGGTTTAACTAAATTTTCAGACCAAGATTTCTCACTCTATTTGCATCTTCTACCATCATATGTACTTTCTTCCGAGACAGATTATGCTAAGAAAGTTCAAAGTTTGGTATCATTATACGAGCTACTCATTTCAAACAAGTATCAAGAGTTCATTTCAAAGAATGCAAATGAATTTGGATCTATTGTTGATGCTCAAAACTTGAAGCTTATCGAGACCACTTTTGAAGAGAACAAGAAGTCTAACTTCGTTGTAAGTGAAGTTAACACAGAGAATGTTCCAACTTCAAAGCTTTCAAAAGTTATTACCCAGATGTTGGTGTAATATCTTTCTTTAGCTGTCATTTAAATCATATCTCCATATCAAAGAATTACCTGGGGGTTAATGAAAAAACCCTTTAATGTACGTTACTGTCTCTTTGTCAGTCATCTAGTTGATACCAGTAGTATCGATAGTATTAGTAGTATCAGTAGTATTAGTAGTTCTATTAAGTATGCTCATCATTGATTACCTGATTCGGACATGGTACGCGCACGCCTTGAAGATTTTCGATATAAATTTTTTTTAAAAACCTGAAATATTTCGATGCCCTTATAAAGTTATAATTACAGGGTATTTAAACCAGAATCTTATATCTCTCTCTCTACTATTTCTAGTTGATACTCAGCCCGTGTATATAACTAGCAGACTTTGCTCTTCCCCATTGATCTGCTGATTATATTTCTACTACACCGATATGGCTGTCACAAAGAGAAGAAGATCCGATGCTGCGGACTCAAAGAAGAAAGAGTCCCCTCTTACAAGGGAAGACTCTACACAGGCTCCGCAGAAATCCATTCTTGAGTCGAGTGAAACCTCTTTCCCAAGAGGTGGTGCATCTGCCCTGAGTGCTTTAGAATTGAAAGAAGTTGCCAATGAAGCTGCTAGAGATGTCCTTTTTGAGAATGCCAATAACAACAAGTCAACTTCACAAGGTAAATCAAAAGATGATCAAAGACCTAAGAAGAAGAAGAAATTGGGTAAAAAATCATCAAATGTCGATGGTGCTGATGAGGATGAAGATGATGTTCATATTTCAATTGAATCTCTCAATTTTAAGAATTTGATACCCGGAACCCTTGTTCTAGGTCAAATTTTGGAAATTAATCGTTGGGATCTTGCAATTGCTCTACCTGATAATTTGATCGGTTATGCTCCAATCACAAGTATCTCTTCTGAACTTACTACTGTCTTGGAACAGTTGGATCAAAGTGAAGATGAGAGTGATGATGGGGAAAGCGATGATGAAGAAGATTTAAAGAACAAGATCACCAGTGGTACATCGAGGGAAAAATCATTCCCAGAATTGTCCAAGATGTTCAAAATCGGCCAATGGGTACGTGCTGTTGTTGTTGAATCAACATCCTCATCATCAAACAACAAGAAGAACCAGAAGAAGCGTATCCAACTTTCTATCGAACCAGAAAGAGTCAACAAAGTGTTGGAAGACGAAGACCTTGTGGTGAATACAACTGTTCAAGTCTCTGTCAAGAGCATTGAAGACCATGGTCTCATCTTGGATCTTGGTAAAAAAGTTCCAGGTTTCCTTTCAAACAAGGAGTTAAATGCTGCTGGATTCGATCCAGAGGCAATCTCCATCGGTACAGTGTTCCTTGGAACCATTTCTAGTAAGAACTCTCGTACTGTCACCGTTAAACTGAACTCACATAAGAAGAACATTGCATCCACAATCTCCTCAGTGGATTCCGTTGTACCAGGTAATTTGGTCGATGCCCTTATCACTGAAGTTGGCAACAGAGGTCTTGTTACAAAAGTGTATGGAATGTTGGATGCAACGATAAATTTGGCTCATATTGGAGTCTTTGAACTTGAGTTATTGAAGCATAAGTTTGCCGTTGGCTCTATTGTTAAAGCCCGTGTCCTTAGTGTCCTATTGGTCAATGATGCAAAGAAGTTGACACTTTCTCTAAGAGACAACGTTGTTGAACTTGCCAAATCTCAAACAGCGGATGCTCTTGAAGCATTTGCCATTGGTCATGTCTTTGACGATGTTGAAGTTAAAGGTCATGATTCAACGTATATCTATGTCAAAGTTGGAGGTGATAGATTTGGTCAAGTTCATATTTCAAGAATCGATAACGATAAGTCAAACCTTGAGACTTTCTATGCTACTGGTTCAAAGCATCCAGCAAGAATCATGGGATATTCACAGTTGGATAACATGTACACTTTAACTTTTGATCCAGAGCTTATAAAGCAGAAATATCTTAGACAACAGGATGTTCCTATTGGAGAACCTGTGATTGCAGAGGTTGTCAATGTTTCTGAACATGGACTTAAGGTTAAGATCTTTAACAAGTTTGAGGCAACAGTTCCACCTTCCCATATGAGTGATATTAAACTTGTCTATCCTGAGAGAAAGTTTAAGATTGGTTCAAAAGTTAAAGGAAGAGTTTTTGATATTACCAAGTTTAAGAATGAAATCATTGTCACTTTAAAGAAATCTCTTGTTGGTACCGAAAATGTTATTGCTTCTATTGACGATGCCAAAATTGGTGATAGAACCACAGTTACTGTTATTTCATTTAAACCAAGTGGTGCTATTGTATCATTCTTTGGAACATTGAAGGCATTCTTACCAAAATCAGAGATTTCTGAAACGTTTGTTAAAAGACCAGAAGATCATTTACGTCTTGGTCAAACAATCACCGTTAGAATCGCCTCTGTTGATAAAGAATCTCAACGATTAACAGTTAGTTGTAGACTTTCTGTTGAATCCACCGATGCTCAAAAGAAGGCACTTTCAGAGTTAATTCCAGGTGAATCCATTGTAAAAGCCCAAGTTGTTGAAAAGACCAAGGATTCAGTTGTTGTTGAACTTCCAGAGAACAATTTGAGAGGTGTAATCTTTGCCGGTCATTTATCCGATGGTAATTTTGAACAGAACCGTGCAATCTTGAAGAGAACACAAGTTGGCTCAACAGTGGAAGGATTGGTTCTTGATAAGGATTCTCGTTCGAGGATCTTTAATCTTTCTGCAAAGAAGTCATTGATCGAAGCTGCAAAAACGCAATCATTCCCAACCAGTTTTAAAGATATCAAAGTCTCTGATGACTTGATCAGTGGTTATGTTAAATCTATCACTGATAAGGGTATCTTTATTGGGTTTGGTTCTAAACTTGTTGGTCTTGCATTGGCCAAATATGCCACTGAACGTCCAGTTGATGATCTTTCATCTGTTTTCTATGTTAATCAGTCCGTTTCTGTTAGAGTTCTTAGAGTCGATGAGACCAACAAGAGATTCTTGTTGACATTGAAAGAGAAGTCATCAGCATCATCATCATCTTCTTCATTGGTCAATCCTGTTGATGACAAGTTGAAATCGTTCGATGATTTAAAACCTGGTAAGATCACCAAATGTGTCATTAAGAGTGTTAAACAGACCCAATTGAACGTTCAGATCTCTGATAATGTCCAAGGACGTGTTGATATCACGGAGATCTTTGAAAGTTACGATGAGATTAAAGATCCAAGACATCCATTATCACAGTTCAAGAAAGGTGATGTATTAGAGGTTAAAGTGATTGGATACCACGATGCACGTGACCACAAGTTTTTACCAATTACTCATAAGAGATCTAAACAGACCATTGTGGAGTTGAGTACAAAGAAGAGTGTTCTTGAGCAAAAGATTGAGACATTGACACTTGACAAGATTACCGTTGGTGATGAATTGCTTACTTTTATTAACAATTCATCAAGAGGACAATTTTATCTTTCTGTTAGTCCAAGTGTTAAAGGTAAGATTTCATTTATGAATCTTTCAAACAATGCCACGTTGTTGAACCATCTTGATGAGACTTATCCAATTGGATGTGCTCTAAAGACCACTGTTAAATCTGTTGATGTTGAACATGGGATTATCAACTTCACTTCAAGATCAGATGGGATCTCTAAATTTGAAGATGTTAAATTGGGTATGAATTTACCTGGTCGTATTACCAAGATCTCTGATACATTTGTCCTTGTTGAATTGACAGAGAAACTGTATGCAATTTCATTCATTACTGATGCATTGAACGATTATACAAAGAAATTGAACGAGGTATTTGACCAAAATGATATTGTTTCAGCAACTGTTTTAGATATCGATACATCAAACAAGAAGATCTATGTGTCATTACGTAACGAGGAGGCAATTGATAAACTTGTTAGAACTTCTAGTGATGTTAAACAAGGAGATGTTGTTAGAGGATTTGTCAAGAATGTTAGTGAAAAGGGACTTTTCATCTCTGTTGGAAGAACTGTTACCGGTTATGTTAGAGTTGGTGATCTTTCAGATTCTTTTATTAAAGATTGGAAGAAATTTTATAAAGTACATCAACAAGTTATTGGTAAAGTTATAAGTTCGGATGATGATGGACATGTTTCCTTAACTTTAAAAGAATCTCAAGTCAATGGAGAATTGAATATATTGAAGAGATTTGAAGATCTTTTAGTTGGTGATATTTTGGAAGGAAGTGTCAAGAGGGTTACAGATTTTGGAATCTTTATTAAATTGGATGGAACTTTAAATCTAAGTGGACTTTGTCATCATTCTGAGATTTCTGATAATTCAATTGCAACTGGAGATCTCGGTTCGTTGTTTGGTGAAGGTGATCGTGTTAAGGTTAAGGTTCTTTCTTTGGATGGGGAGAAGAAACAGATGTCTCTTGGTATGAAGGCTTCGTACTTTAGTGTCACCGAAGGTGACGACAATGACAATGACAGTGAAGAGAATGACAGTAAAGATGAAGATGTTGAGATGGAGGACAACTCTGAAGATGAAGTTGACTTTGATAACAGTGCATTTGAAGGACAACATAACGAGTCTGATTCTGATTCTGACTCTGAAGAGGAAGAAGATGTAACTGTCTCAAAATCAGGACTCGGAACCAATGGATTCGACTGGACAGCTTCTATCTTGGATCAGATCAATAACACTGAAGACATTGACTTTAGTGATGATGATTCTGATGAAGAATTATTGAACGAATCAGGAGATGTCAAGAAGAGAAGTAAGAAGAATAAGAGAAGTAAGCATACCGTTGAAGATACTACTGGTGATATCAATTCAAAAGCTCCACAATCTGTTCAAGATTTTGAAAGATTAATCATTGGTAATCCAAATTCTTCAATTGTATGGATGAATTATATGTCATTCCAATTACAACTGAGTGAGATTGAAAAAGCTCGTGAGATTGGAGAAAGGGCATTAAAGACTATAAATTATCGTGAAGAAGATGAAAAATTAAACATTTGGATTGCATTGTTAAATTTGGAGAATAGTTTTGGTACAGAAGAGACATTGGATGAAGTCTTTAAACGTTCAATTGAATTTATGGAACCAATTGTTATCTATCAAAAGATGGTTAGTATTTATATTCTTTCAGAAAAAATTTCCAAGGCAAATGAACTGTTTAAGGTAATGACAAAGAAATTTGGTAAGAATTCAACAAATATTTGGATTTCATATGGAGATTTCCTTTTAAACCAAGGTGATAATACAAAAGCTCGTGAAGTTCTATCAAATTCCCTTAACGTATTACCAAAACGTCATCATGTTGAAGTTGTACGTAAATTTGCCCAATTGGAGTTTACAAAGGGAGATGCAGAACAAGGACGTTCTTTATTCGAAGGTTTGATAGCAGATGTTCCAAGACGTGTTGATCTGTGGAACGTTTACATTGACCAAGAGATGAAGTGTAACGAGAAGAAGAAAGTTGAAGAATTGTTTGAAAGAGTCATTGGATTGAACAGAATTAATCGTAAACAGGCAAAATTCTTCTTTGCCAAATGGTTGAAATATGAAGAGAAAATGGGTGATGGAAAGTCTGTTGACTATGTCAAGGCCAAGGCCCAGGAGTATGTTCAAAGAGTTGAAGTTAAGGCTTAGAGTGTAATATAGGTAAATAAATATTTTTCACAGTCACGTGACATGTATATTACATTTATATAACGTACACAAAGTCATATGGATATCAAATATCAATTCATATTCATTAACGATGATTAAGATGAGATAGAATGTAGTATAAGACAAGGTTAAGAATGTCAAAATTTCTGTTCATCTCATACATCTTTTTATACCTTTTGTTGATCTTTGTTTTGATCAAAGAATATATCGTTGCAAATGGTGATAATACTTATAGTACTGGTTATATGAATGGTACCAATGACCATAGAACCAATGTACCAGATGTCATATCACAATCTAATAATCTCAACAGATTCATATCATGTTCTCTGTTATATGCAAATGATATACAGAACAGTTATTGTCTATCAAAGTTCAAATATGGAATATATAAAGATTTAGAACCAATCTATGATGTCTATGAATTGAATAGGTGAGTTATACTTCTTTGTCGTATGACTAACTGGATATACTAACAGTTATACAGATGCATTACAAATGCACTGAATATCTCATTCTATGAATTAAAACTTGTCTCTATAACAGAATGTATCTATAAGGATAAATTAAAGATGGTTGGTTTAAATAATGCTAATGACATCAGTGAGAATACTACTAGTTACTATGAAAAGTCTTATAAGATAATCTTTGATAAAGAAAGATCTTATGGTGTTCATTTGTTAGTAATGTTTTGTATTTGTTCAATTATGAACAAATTGGTTAGATTTTTGATACGATTGATTATAGGTTATTTATCAAATGAACTGAATGAAATCACTTCAAATCCAACAAGAAATGAACAAACAGAAGGTTCAATTATAGTTCTATCTACTACTACTAGTACTGCTAATACTCACTGCTCATCTATTCAAAATGGTACATGTCTTAGTGGTAAAGTTATTGATTTAGAATCATCTGAAGATGAGGATAACGAAGATAATGATAATGACAATGAACTAAGAATCAAACCAATTCCTTCTGTATTATCTCATATCAAATTTGATAAAGATGGTAAAAGACTTCGAAGAATATTTATACCAGGTAGAGGTTGGATAAATCTGAAAGTTTTAGAAGAAGAGAAAAGGTTGTTAATGGAGACATTGGTATAGTTAATATAGTTTTGAGTTTATACAATTTGTAGTATGACAATTGGGATGATCAAATGTCAATTGAGCGGCTTACATATATAAGAATATATATGGTTACGAGCACTTGTCATATGACAAATGTCATGTGACATTTGACACTAAAACTATTACATTGCAATAGCAATTCAATTCATATGACCTTCTTAACTTATCATTCTTTGACTATAAAAGATCTAACAATGTCAAATTATGAACCAAAGTATCATATAACGATTGATATTGATCCAATGCCTGTGGTTAATAAGACAGATACAGATACACATACAGATAATAATAATACAGATAGCAATATTACTGATATATTTGATGGTTTACATATTGGTTCAAAGATTGATAATGATAAGCAGATAAATCATGATAATGAGAAAGAGAAAGATAAAGACTATAGAATGTCTGGATTGACAATGACAAGTTATGATTCATCAGCTAATAAAAATAAGAATAAGAATAATAACAGCTCAAGTAATAAGGATCTCAAGGCACAATATCTTGGATATGGAGTTGTTAGGTTGTTTAGAGAATATGATATGAACCATACTGCAAATGACACTAACAATAATCAAGAGATTGAAGTTGAGAATGATGATACCACAGTGGCAATTGTTGCAATTCCAAATTATTTTAATCCAACGGATGTATTAGCATTCTTGGGGGATTCAATAATTCAAAATGTATCACATTTTAGATTAATCTCATCGGATAATCCAAATAGATTTATGGTTTTAATGAAATTTAGATCAAATGAAATGGCAAGATCTTTTCAAGATGAATTTAACGGTAAATTGTTTAATTCAATTGAAATTGAGAATAACAGGTGTCATGTGATCTTTGTTAAATCTGTTTTGTTTAGACCGTTGAATACTACTGCTGCTACTTCTACTACTACCACCATTCCTTATCTCTTGGAGGATCCATTTACACTACAACTGAAGAGAAGTAACAATACCAATGACAACCAATTAATTATCAAAGAATTACCAACTTGTCCCGTTTGTCTTGAAAGAATGGATTCTGAAATCTCTGGACTTGTCACCATATCTTGTCAACATACTTTCCATTGTAATTGTCTCTGTAAATGGAGAGATGATACATGTCCAGTTTGTAGATATTCAAACTTGTCCATACATAACAATGATAAGGATAATTACCATTGTTCATCTTGTGGTGATGATCAAAATTTATGGATTTGTCTCATTTGTGGTAATGTTGGTTGTGGAAGGTATAATAAGAAACATGCAATTGAACATTTTGAAACAAATAATCATTGTTTTGCAATGGATATAAACACTCAAAGAGTTTGGGATTATGCAGGTGATAACTATGTTCATAGGTTGATTCAAAATGAAAGTGATGGTAAATTGGTTGAATTGGGTACATCCGATGGTAATACCAGCAGTAATGGTGATAATAAGAATAGAGATTATAACGTTGAGTATTCAAACGTTCTACTATCACAGTTAGAATCACAAAGAGAATACTATGAAGCGAGAATAGCCGAGTTATCTAACAAGTTGGTATCATCATCTGTTAAGTCAAATGACTTAACAAGTGATAATGACCATAATACCAAACAAACGATTAAGAATCTTAAAAGACAAATACAAACAACAAGTTCTAAGTTGGAAGAAGAACAACTATTAACAGATAATCTAACCAAGAATTTACAATCTGTTAAAGATACAAATGAAGAACTATTACAAAACAACAAGGATCTTGAAGAACAAGTTAAAGACCTGATGTTCTACTTGGAATCTCAAGAGAAGTTTAAAGATGCAAGTGATGAAGTTAAAAATGGTACTGTCGTTGTACAAGTTCCAAATACAAATTCAAACCGTAAGAATAAGAAGAAGAAGAAGAAATAAGAATACGGTATACCCCGGACTTTTCCTATACATGAGATCTATATCTAATTTACCGGCTGTTATTTCATTATCACCGACGGCTTTATCTTTGTCCCTTTAGTTGAACTTTTCTATGTGCATATGGTAGAATTACTGCAAATGGCAAACTGCCCATTTAAGCTATTTATCACACATAATTTTCATCATTATAATTATATAATCTGCCATTTATTGGCCGGTTTAATATAGGGCGATGAGTAAAAAAAAAAAAAAAATTATTTAAAACCCGGGTTAAGATTTTGATCAATTTTATAAAAAAAATGTTTGCTTTTAAAATGTGAATTTAATTATGATTGTAGAATTCGAAGTTACTTTAGCACCGCAGCTATAACTGTTCGTCCTCATCTTCATCCTCATCGTTGCTGTTGCTGCTGTTGTTGCTATTGTCACTGCCACCATCCATACTCCTTGTCCCAATAATGGCCAGAAATTCAATCAAACTTCTCACTTCAGATGTCCATTGTGGATTAGCACAACTCGTTGCAAAGAGACTCGGTTTAAAACTAACAGATGTTAACATCAAGAGAGATTCATGTGGTGAAGTTTCATTCTCAATAAATGAATCTGTACGTGATGAAGACATTTATATCATAATGCAAGTTGGTTCAGGAGTTGTTAACGATAGAGTCATTGAACT
>JAJLRR010000025.1:94156-111625 GCA_030567175.1 Williopsis lachancei
ACAGATAATCTAACCAAGAATTTACAATCTGTTAAAGATACAAATGAAGAACTATTACAAAAGAACAAGGATCTTGAAGAGAAAGTTAAAGACCTTATGTTTTATCTTGAATCTCAAGAGAAGTTTAAAGATGCAAGTGATGAAGTTAAAAATGGTACTGTTGTTGTACAAGTTCCAAATACAACGTCCAGTGGTAATAAGAATAAGAATAAGAAGAAGAAGAGGAAATAAGTGACTGTCATTAGCTATATATCGTAATATAATATATTAATAATTATGTCTTATGATAAGTAATATGATAAGTAATATGAAGTAATATGAAGTAATACATTATACCAACCGACTGTTATTTCATTATCACCGTCGGCTTTATCTTTAATTTTTGTTGATGTATCTCTTTCCATATACAGTAATATACCTATTTGATCTATTTATCATCATTTATTTAATTCAATAATTTTTAAATCTGCCATTTATTGGCCGGTCATGGGTGATGAGTAAAAAAATTATTTAAATCTCAAATTGCCTATAAAATGAAGATACCCATAACTATAAGGATACCCATAAGCATAGCCATAAGCATAATATTAGCTGTGTAATAATGGCCAGAAATTCAATCAAACTTCTCACTTCAGATGTCCATTGTGGATTAGCACAACTCGTTGCAAAGAGACTCGGTTTAAAACTAACAGATGTTAACATCAAGAGAGATTCATGTGGTGAAGTTTCATTCTCAATAAATGAATCTGTACGTGATGAAGACATTTATATCATAATGCAAGTTGGTTCAGGAGTTGTTAACGATAGAGTCATTGAACTCTTAATCATGATTAACGCCTGTAAAACTGCATCTGCTCGTCGTATCACGGCTGTTATTCCAAATTTCCCCTATGCAAGACAAGATCGTAAGGATAAATCTCGTGCTCCAATTACAGCTAAATTAATGGCTGATATGTTAACCACTGCGGGTTGTGATCATGTTATTACAATGGATCTTCATGCATCACAGATCCAGGGGTTCTTTGATGTACCAGTTGATAATCTCTATGCTGAACCAAGTGTCGTTAGATACATCAAGGAGAGCGTTGATTATACAAATGCTATAATCGTATCACCAGACGCCGGTGGTGCCAAGAGAGCTGCTGGTTTAGCAGATCGTTTGGATTTGAACTTTGCACTGATCCATAAGGAAAGAGCAAGGGCAAATGAAGTTTCAAGAATGGTTCTCGTTGGTGACGTTACGGATAAGATCTGTCTAATAGTGGACGATATGGCTGATACTTGTGGTACTTTGGCAAAAGCTGCAGAGATCTTGTTAGAAAATGGTGCAGAATCTGTCATTGCCATAGTGACACATGGTATCCTCAGTGGTAATGCTATAAAGAATATTAACAATTCAAAACTTGATAGAGTCGTCTGTACAAATACAGTACCCTTTGAAGAGAAATTAAGACTATGTCCAAAGTTGGATACTATCGATATAAGTGGTGTGTTGGCCGAGGGTATTCGTCGTTTGCACAATGGTGAAAGTGTTTCATATCTTTTCCGTAATGCTCCATTATAATAATGTCATATGACATGTATATTACTTCTATAAACCATACTTTACAGGATCAAATTGTTCTAAACTTTGTAATATCTCACCCTTTAACAATCCATCTTCAACGATTAATTCAATCTCTTGTCCATTCAATGTTTCTAATGCTCTTCTATCAGGTACCCAAATGACATGGGCACCGGCTTTTTTACCAGAGATTAAACCAGGCAGGGCATCTTCAAATATTAAACATTCTTCTGGTTTAATTATGTCAGTATGATCTCTACTTTCATTCAACGTCTTTAATGCTTCAAACCAAATATCTGGTTCTGGTTTACCACGACCTTTACCAATTCTTTTATCATCCCCTGTAATGATATTCATAGGGTTAAACATATCAAATCCATCTTTATACAGATGACTTGTCTTTTGTTCTAATTTAGCCCTTGTTGATGAAGTTGCTAATGCTATTGGTATATTATTCTTTGTTAGATAGTTCAATAATTCCTTGGCTCCTGGTAAAAATTTACAATTAGTCCATTTGGAATTTTGTAATATTTGATAATCCTGATCATCAATCAATTCAAAAGGTGAATCATATGGTAATCCATATGATTCAATAAGGATCTTTGCACTTTCAACACTTGTTCTACCTTGTAATTGTACTTTAGTATCCCATGTCAATTGACCTTTACCATGTTTAGCCAATAGTTCATTTGTTATATCCGTATATATATCTTCGGTGTTGATCAACAGACCATCCATGTCTTAGTACCCCAATGTTAGTACATCTATTACATGTCATATTATTAGAATTAAGACATACCAAAGAGACAAGCTTTGAATCTGTAGTCATACAGAGTTAGTATACACTATGGGCACTAAATATTCCATACGACTGTTAACTTACTTTCTATCAGACATCTTCTTATGACAAAGTTATAACCAAGTGCTAATGACCGGTATGTTCTCTATAATAACCTTCAACTGATCTATGGCTCTGTGAAGAAAGAGTAAACATCATCAAATTTCTCGAGGTTTAAACTTGACGTCATATGATATAGAATATGGTGTCCGGGTGTTTACGTACACTATAATTGATCACCAAGAGAAGAACTACAAAAGTAGCATAGACTAACACTAGCAGATATATTCATTAACTAATTACTCAAGACATAGCCATGTTGTTCAATCAGTTGGTAAGCATCACAACGGTGGAAGAGAATTTCTGCAAACAGGACATTGTAATTTGTACTTCATCCATGCTTCTAAACATTGAGTATGGAAGAAATGTCGACAAGGTGTAACCATATATTGTCTTCTCTGTAAAAAAGTTGTAGCTTGATCTAAATTTGATCTCAAGATTGGAATTTCAATTTCATTCATACAAATTGAACAATCAACCGTACAACAATTTGTTCCTGAATTAACAGGTTGTTTTAATTGTGTATTTGATAACAATGACGTATCGTTATCATTACCCTGGGTAGTAGAAGAATGATCATGATAATGTCCACCTCCAAATCCATTTTCAATATCATCTTCACTAAGAGCAGGATGATAGTTATAAGTCTGTGGTAATAGACTCTTTGGTAAAAAGAATCTTGCACCAAATATACTTTGTAATACCAATATCAATATTTGTAACAAGATCCATACTAACAAAAATATAAAGAATCCCAAATCATAATGATGATCAAAAACGTTATCTTTGAACGTCATTATATAACAAATTGGAATTAATCTAATCGTTGAAGTACCAATGATAAACCACCATTTAAAAGATCGATGTGAACCTCTTATGGTATTTCTATAAGCTTGTGGTAACCAATATGAATTTAATATCAATAGAACAAATCTTTCAAATATTGATCGTTGTTTCTTTGGCCAAACTATTGAATTTAAAACGATAAACGTAAAGATTATTAATGTAAAGAAGAATCTTGTGTTTATTGCTCCACTTACTTGTGATTCATCCTGTGGTATAGCAGTTGTGGTAGTGGTTTGATTAGTCTCTGGTAATTCAGCATCAACACTATCCATCGGTCTTCCTTGTAATGCAGTAAACAGACTAAGATTCTGTTCATTGATCTGTGACATATAGATATTTGTCATGAATCTCATTTCAAACATCGATGTCAATATAAAACATAAGAATGCACAACATGTTAATGGTAAATATAATTGGTTAAAAATTGCAGAAGCAACGAGGAAAATCATAGCTAATGATCCATCAACAAGACTCATAAGACATAATGACCAAAATGAAATTCTAGAGATCGTTGATGGAGTATTTGTATAGTTCATCTGTTTAACTGTTAACAAGATTTGTAAGAATAACAGAGCTATACCAATCACAGTAACAAGATGATATCTATACACTTTAACTTCACTCTTATCACCTTCTAATTTAGGGATTTGGATCGTTAATCCACAATCAGGAGAGTATAAGAACCCTGAGAGTGATAATTTCGGGATTGAACTAAAATTAATTGGTCTACCAATTGGTCTAACCAATTCTTCATCAATATCCTTGATTTGATCCTTTGTCAAATTGACCTTATCAAGATGGAAATATGAAACGAATTCACATCTGTTCTCCGATTGATCCAATGCCTGTGATAGATAGTTGAAATTGACAACGTTATTTATGTTTGAATTGGAGATTATATCATCATCATAGTTGTCATTTGCCTTCAAGGGGAATCCAAATACTTTATCCAAATACGATAATGAAACGTTTTGAGCAATTAGGAAATTCTCTTCATCAAACGTTAAATGTTGTACACCTCCATAAAAGCTAAAGAATTTACCACTAGAAGTAACTGTTATTATATTTCCGGTATTGACAAAATAAAAACCCTTTGTCTGTAAGAGTTGTCTATCAGATTCATCTTCATTTGAGATTTCAAATTCAACGTTTATCAATTTAACTTTTGAATCAATCTTGTTATAATATTCATTGCTCAAAGTATCAACAACGGTGATATCCATCTTTATTGAACCATTTTGATACGTTGTGATATTACCAACTTTCGTTGGAATTGGGAATTGGTTATGTGTATCACCATTATCTTCATCTGGTGTAGTTGTAGACGGTGGCAATTGTAGATAGTTCTCGTTAAAATTCTCCAGATATTGAGGTAGTCTTAGCGGTAATGGAACAAACGGATCGGTCTTTGTACCGTTTGAGATTGAGAATTTACCCTTTGAAGTTGATGAAATATTCGTATAATAGTTGAAATCATCCTTCCTTGACCCTTCGTTTAATTTGTCATCGTCAACTTCTGAATTCCATATCTTTAATGCCCTTTCTGTAATAGAATCCGGTAATATCGAATACGACTGGTTGTTAAACCAGTGATCGTAGTCCTTACCTTCAATTGGATAAGTCTCGTTGTCTAAACCATCCAACACATCCTGATAACTGAGCATGAACCCCGTGAGATTACCAAAGTTCCTGTCAAAAGTTGAATTGGCCAAATGTTCATATGATCGATAGATATGCGATCTATACAGTTGAAGTTTACGATATTGCTCATCTGTGGTTGCAGGAGTTACCGGTGGTCCTTGTAGTATAAAAGTGAGGAAGATCACCAGGATGATGAAGTTATACCTGCTCATCTTTTATTTGTTCTCTGATGGCTAAATTCGTGATTGTTGATAGCTAAATTTAGCTATGACTTTTTCTGAACGAATGCTGATACAAAGTCTGTATGTTAGCAGTATAAGATAAATATGTTGGTAGTAAATGTTGTCTGTGATGACGCCTTGATGATTAGCCGCCAGGTGGTTAATGATTTAACTATCGATATTTATTGACGCTTAATGCTATTATAATATTTTGATTTGATCATTTGACATTTCAACCGCACAGATAAAGCTTAACGTCATAAACAGTTAAAAACAAAGGGTGCATTTGGATTAGTAAGACATTAGATCAGTGTGATAAAGTGGCTGACTAATCCAAATGGTGTCCGGGTGTATTGATACTCACGTCAGAGGCTACATCAAGGTGCATTGGTCAGGCGGATATGCTCAGATCAGCTTTATATATATATTTATCTCTGTCGCATGTAATGGTACCTGACCATTTTGGTACTGATTGTATAATTGGGTCTAAGTTCTATTGCGATGGCAGCTTATTATACTCAAGTCTCAGTACATTGACGTCCTGGTAGCATGGTTAATATAGAGCTCAACGTTGCAAGGCTTGCCGATATGCTAGCTCATGATCAGCTTCCTTTAAGCCATGTCCGAGATCATCGCTCCAACTACAAGCAATTAGCGAGTGTACTTATCCAGTTTCTCACCAACGTGTCATGTCAATATTCAGTATCTTGTTGGGCTTTCAATGCTCCACGATAGCAGCTATATCATTGGTACTCATGACCGGTGTGTGATCTCTTTGGCTCTGTGCGGGGGAGGGGTAATTCCAAATTTCCCCACGCATCACTGTCAAGAGTTCAGCTGAGCGGGTTTCACATCGCAGCTTTGGTGCAGTAGGAGGCTGCACGGTGTTTTCAGCATAAATTTGACGTACATATAATTGAGCTGCTCTTTGACATGTTTACCTATCAGTTGGTTGAGTATTAATAACACCAGCTTCAAGACATCTGATTCACATTATATTCTTGCCAGCTGCCATGATTACAATTGATTCTGCCTACTAGACTAATGTGGTTCTCGAGAGTTAAACTTTGTACTCTAAACGAGCTCTATAGTGGCCCAAAGCTGGACTAATCACCTGATTCTTGTTGTATTTCTGCTATCTTTTAGCTTGCGCTTGCAGCCATTTAGGCTATGAAAACATCTGGCTCTAGCGCTTATAACGATTTTGAATGTTGTTATATATATGCCTTTACCGATGAAGAACTGATGATATGATAAAGTCTGTGTATTTGTATTGCTTTGATACGACGATGGCGTCGACAATATATTCGAGATTCACCTGCAAAAGCTGCTGCTATAACTACATCTTTTTGTTCTGACGGAGTCCTATACTAAAATGGCACGTCAATTATAATCGGAGAAGCTCCTCCGATAGTCGTTAAAGGAGACTAGCTTAATATAAAAGGAATCATGATAATTATATGACGACGTTTGTCGATAGTCTCATACCAACTATGTTTTAATAGACCGACATTAACGTCGACGTCGTATAAACAGCTAAATATCAGCTAGCTAATGTGACCATCACATTATATTATATTAGATTGGACGTCCACGAGAGTGATCTCTGGATCTGTCTATAATTATTAATCACAGATTATTATATGTTGCAGCAGCAGCAGGCTAGCTAACATTAATCGGTATTAGCTGCCAGCTAGCGGATGTATTCAGCCTTTTCATTGATACTTCAGCCATTTGCTAGCCGCTTCAATATAATCAAAATCGCGTATACAGCCTCTTCGGACCCTGACGTGCTGCTGCTGACAATACTATTGCTTTGATAATTATAGTTGGATGTAATTATAGGCCAGTCGAGCCTGATTGAATCCTGATAAACCATGAAAATTGACAGCTCATCATGAGAGCTGGACTACTGACATATTAGTCATTATAATTATAGCTGCTCATGTTCCATAATTGCAACTGCAAATTTGATGATCTACCAATATCGCACTCCGGTTCTCCCTCCTCTTTATATACAATTTTTAACTAGTACTCATGGATTTATATACATTAAAGCCAAGATATGAGGGGTTGGAATGATCACTTGTACTGTCATGAGTACTAGTATTGTTAATTATAATTAGTATAAGCGTACAGAATTGAGTCTCAACATTTCTATTAAGAGTGCTCATGATGACCAGCTGCAGTCTCAGCAGCTTATGCTTCATTCTGTAGTCTCATGATCATCGGCCTTCCAGTATAATAATTATTATATTACAATGATAAATATTACACGTCGTCTTGCCAGTGTCTTATAATCATAACTGCGTAATATATTTCATATAAAAGAGAGCACATCCACCTTCTTGAAATGAGCTCTTCTTAGTGTAACATGTGTTACGAGTTGATAGTAAATACTTCAATCAGCAAAGTACACATTTAACGTCCATCATGTCAAATAGGGATCAACTACCAGAAGACTTAGAAAAGGGTAACATCATAAACACCAGTCATTCATCACAGGAGCCATCTTTTAACCAGGATCCACAGACATTGAACGATTATGATAATCCTAGCAAGAACAACAGAATCAACAATTTAACTTCACCAATATGTAAGATTCAAACTTCAAATGATGGTGGAATCGTCTATCTTGGAAATCAAGCATTCCATAGAGAAGAACTTGTAAATGCATTTGCAGGAGAACTTCAACCAGGTATTCATAAAACACCATTTAGACCAATGGGTAATCCAGTTCCATTGGGACTTACTGCGTTTTGTATATGTACATTTGTCGTTTCAATGGTTAATTGTCAAGCAAGAGGTGTTACCAATGTAAATGTGATTGCCGCCTGTGCATTGTTCTTTGGTGGAGTTGTTGAAACAGTTGCTGGTCTATGGTGTCTTGTTATTGAGAATACTTTTGCAGCCACGGCATTGGGTTCATTTGGTGGATTTTGGATGGGTTACGCAGGATTGTTGATCGATGCCTTTGGAATTGCCTCAAGTTATGATTCAGATGAAGAATACGGCAATGCAGTTGGATTTTATCTGACCGCATGGATGATATTTGCCTTTTTGATGTGGTTGTGTACTTTCAAAGCAACATGGCCATTTTTCTTTATGTTCTTGTTCCTCTGGATCTTTTTGATGTGTTTGGCCATCGGTAACTACACCGGTAACGTTGGAGCTACTAAAGCTGGTGGTTACCTTGGGCTGATTGCCACGTTCTTTGGATTCGTCATAGTGTTTGCCGGTACTGCTACCTCTGCCAATTCTTATGTCACAGTTCCTGTACTTCCAATGCCAGGTGCCCCAGTTGTCTAATATTGGGGTATCCTATATATGTTCCAAATATATACTAATACTTGTTAATGAAACACTCTTATGATCATAATGTATCTCCGCTCTTTGGTTATACGTATTGTACATAGATCAAACGATGTTGTTATAGCATATATTCATTTTTCATTTTTTATCTATGATATACTGCAGATGCTTAAAGAACACTCTCATCGAAAGATTGGATCTGTGTAAAGAAATGCTCCATTGATTCCCATTCCTTTGGATCAATGTCCTGGTTCAAAGGAGCTCTACCGAGATGGGTCTCACCGAATCCTTGAAGATGGATACACTTCTTGATACCAATCACACCGAATTTGGCTACGATCTCTTCACCCCTTGTACAAATCAGTTGAAGCTCTTTTACTCTTTCAGAGTTGATATCAGCAGAAGCAGCATTGAACAGATCAACATAGATCTTTGGAAAGGCACCACAAAGCGCATCAATCGTACCTTTACCACCAACTGACATAACAGGTAACAATATCTGACCAAGTCCCGTGAACAAGTTGAAACCATTCTTACCAGATTTGATATCCTCGTGTAAACCAACCAATGTACATTTGGATAGATCACCATATGAGATCTTACAACCGACAATATTTTGATGATATGACAATTTAACTATTGTATGTGAATCAATAAATAGGTTGTTTGCAACACCTGGGAAATCGTAGATCAACAATGGTAATGGAGACTTATCTGCTAATGCAGTAAACCAATCGATTAGACCTTGTTGTTTGATAGATCCACCGAAATAGTTGGAAGGTAAGATCAATGCAAACGAGGCACCAGCTTTCTTAATAGAATCAATCTCATCCAATGCATCTTGTAAAGAGTTTGCTGCAACTCCACCGATTATGACAAAATCCTTGTTTTCATTCTGAACAACCAACTCTTTATGAATCTTGGAAATAATCTCAGATCTTTCAGATCTGGTCAAATGAGCTTGTTCACCAGTTGAACCCATCAATACAAGTCCCTTTATACCATTTTTTTGAAGAAATTTGGCATGTTTAACTTGAGCGTCAAAGTCAATTGTATGAAGATCATCCTTCTTGAAGAATGTTGGAACAGGTGTATAGACACCTGGGGGTGGTGGAAGAGGAGCTGAGGCCATTATATTATGAACGTAGGTATAAGTTGGGTGACGTCGTTGTTAGCAACATAACACCATCTTGAGTTATACTTATAACTTGACACTCAGCACCGTTTAAATATACATAGTCCATTGTAAAATGTATAATCACTGACTGGCCATAATCTCCGCTGTGATTGGAACAATGATGATCAATGTTCCATATCTACCTCTGCATCTCTGGTTTGACCAACGTTCAGTTAACTCCACCAGGCTGGCTGTATCGAGATTTTGCACTACAGTCGATCTCAACCACCAAAAAAATGTCCGGGCAATCATTTCTCCGGAAAACGCACATCCAGAGTATAAGTAGGGGTGGAGAACCCACCGCGTACGAGCGACCGGGGTACCTTTCGATTGTAGGGACAGCTGAAGAATGGCTGACTTAATTATTGAAATTGTATTAATGCTGGGTGATGTGATCTGGTATATGTACTGGTGATGTCAAATGTCTCGTGGTTCAGTGAAGCGAGGTTCAGGCTTCGTATAACAGCCCATTGTTGGACGCACGAATCATGATACGATAGCCTATAGCTGTAACGTCAGCCATATTGTATTTTATGCCCGTGAACAGCTCATATAGCCTATCTGGCTATAGAGATGGTACTTTTATCTACGCCTAATCAGTCGAGTTTCATGTCGACGGGTTCGCCTTGTACTGACTTTAAAGCCCGGCCTTGATGTATTGGATTTATGTTTGGAACTTCTGAAGTGCCCCATGCATGTCCAACATAATCACATTCACGGTCACCCAATATATCCAAAAAAATTGATCCAGTTGTCCACAAAACCGAAGACAAAAATTAAAAGGTGGGCAGCTTTAATAATGCACCCCAGTTTTTGTGCAGATTCCACCTATAGTTAGTCATCATGAGCTTTCCGGACCTAAGTACAATTATAGTCGGACATGGGACAAATGGACACCGCAATATTACAATTTACTAACGACGTGGGGAAGTCTGCGTCGTATTTAAATTTTTGGTATACAGCTACTGCTGCTCAATATTGATATTACAGCCGCTGATGATCACTTTTCGTGTTGATGAGATCTAAATATATTTCAAATGTGCAGTACTTTTTTTCTTCATCCAGCATTCAACCGTCCTCTACTTATAATACCACACTGGATTTATAAACCAAATCGTATTCATCCATACCAAAGGGCGGATACATTGCTCATATTCACAACAAACACAGTACACTTCTTATAGCTGCTAACTATCAGAAGCCGCTACACTCATGCAAACCAATATAAACGTCCCGCTGCTTCAAATATAACAAAAACTGCCTGTGCTACTGTACTCATCTGACAAATATGAACGCTATCAACAACATTGCTACACAGGTCGCTAGCTCAGATTTGACTACTGAAGTGAACATCAACAAGAGACAACATCATCCTTCAGCTGCTGGCGGTAATAGAAAGAGATCTAGACAATACAGCGTTTCAAATCAAGTAACCGCTGACAACGGTACTGATAAGTCTGACGAGCATAAACATATCAGCGAGAACCATGAAAATAATAACGACAACACTGCTAACTTCAACTACAACAAGTTGTCAAAGACATGCGACGTTTGTAAACTGAAAAAAGTTAAATGTAACGGTCAACGTCCAAGGTGTTCGTTCTGTGCTAAGAATGGATTCACCGAAGAACAGTGTTCTTACTCCATGATGAAGAAACCAGGTTTAAAACCAGGTTATGGTAAAAGCTTGAACAATAGAATGGATAACCTTGAGATGGAGCTTAGTCTCTTGAAAGAAGAACTGAAGTTGATGAGAAGCGAAAAAGATCTGAAGATGATTACTAAAAATGACGATGCTATTCACAATAGTCAAATTGTAACTATTGATAACAACAATAGCAATAACCCTCAGCAGATAAAATCATCTGCTGTCCAGATTACTCAGCCGGTTAAAGAATTCAATACACAAGATTATGCAACAGAGTCATCATTCATATCACAGAGATTCCAGCTCCCGCCATTGAGACAATGTCTCGAACTCATTGACATATTTTTTGCAGAGATCATTCCGATGTTCCCATTGCTTCATCCATCGATGGCTGATCAGTTGAAAAATCAAATTAAAGATATAGACCTACAAATAGTTGATCATAACGATATACACAGCTCAAATGTTAAAGAGCCTTGTCTGTTGATATATGCAATAGTCCTAATATCTCTAAGGTTTACGAATACTTCAAATGATACTGATGATAAGAATAGTAATACCATAAACAATGGCAGCAAACAGAAGAAAGTATACTACCAAGTTTGCAAGGATAAAATCATCACAAGCTGTCTCAAAGTTATCAATATCGAAAATTTACAATGCATGATCTTATTAGCATATGATTCACTATCAGGGAATTTAAAAGTTCCAGAGAGTTGGAACTATGTATCGATTGCTTGTGACTATGCAAACTATCTCAAGTTGGGCAACAGTGATCAGATCAATACATCTGCTACCAATTCTGCTAGATCGGACAGTGCAGTGTATAACAATAACAGCTCACCAGATTCTTGCTATTCAAACATATCATCAACATCTTCACAGAGAAGCTCAATATCCTCCAGAAATGGTACAAAAAGAAGACACAGAAAAGGCAGAAGAAGAACCAGAAATACAAATGATATAGCTGGAGGGTCAAGTATTAATATTACTACGAGTGCTAACCATAGATCCTTGAATCTTTTATCAAAGCCGAAGGACCCATTGGAAGAAGAATCAAGAAGACATTGTTTCTGGTGTATTTATATTCTGGATAAACTTTATGCAATCTCATCATCTCATAACATAAAGCTGACAGATTTCAACACTTACAATACAAACATGAACATGTATAATCCATCCAATAATCCAGGTAACAAATTTTATGGCAATAATGGAATCTCAACATATTTACCTCTGAAATCCGCTATTTGGACCGATTTGTCGTCTTATGGAAATGGAATATACACCAACAGAGCACCAAACACTAGAAGAAGTCTATCGAGAAGCCCATTTGTGGATCAATCAACGTTTGAATTAGAGATGTACGATTCATTCACTTACTATATCGAACTCAGTAAAATTGTTGGTGATATTAATACTTTTTTGGTAAACGAGGAGCTTATTAGCAGCTCGAACTCAACTTCTGAATCGATGTCTTGGAGAATGAAGTTTAAGAGATTAGAAACTGAACTCTTTGAGTGGGTAATGAAGCTACCTGAATGTTATAGAGAATATCTATCATCTTCTGAAGATGGAGATATCAACAGATTGATACAATCAAGGGCGAATGAGTTATCAAGGTATCGTATGTCGTCAGGTCAAAATGAGATTATGAACCCAACTACAGCTAATATGGAGAATAAACCGATGATTTATGATGCTCTGTTATATGTGTATTACCATGTTGCCTTGATCAAACTCCATTCTGCGTTCGGTTATCCATATAATGCAGTTGATTCTAATGGTGTTGTCGACAATAACAATAAGAGAACTTCCATATATCCAGAAAACGGTCATACTACTAGTCCAGGTCGTTCATATGAAGATTCCAAGATCCAGTGTATTGAATCAGCAACTAAGATATATGAATTTGCATTGAATTTACCAAAAGTGTTTGCCATTCGTGAGAATGAAGATTATGAAGACATTTTTTATAAATTGGGACCACATTTTGGGTTTTACATATGGATCAGCTCAAGAATCTTATTTGTTGATGTTGTGTACAGTACACATATGATGATGAATTTTAATCATTATAGTACAGCTCATGCTAGCCATGCAGCATTGAACAAGAAGATTGATACGTATGAAAATATGCTGAGATTTTTCTGCAAAGTTCTGTTCCATGTTGGTAAATACTGGGAAAGTTCAAAGATCTATCATAACATTCTTAGATTCTTGAACGTTTGCAACATTTCCAATGATATCAATGAGTCTGGTCAACTTTCATCAGCTTCAGTTGGTAGTCATAGTTCACCAATTGATGATGATGATATTGATGATGAAAATAACAATCGCAACAATAATGGTGATCATAATGCAAGTGATGTCGACAGTGGAGATGATATGCCAGATGATGGTTTGGATGAAGAAGAAGAGGAAGAAGAAGAAGCATTATCACCAGCCAAGGTTATGTCAGATATGAGAATGGGTTCGCATTCTCTTTTGTTCTGGTTCAAGCACAGAGTTGGTAATAGACATGAAGATATCAATGGTAAACATGCAAAGCATGACAATGGTAACAATGATATCCAGAATGCTGCTGGAGATGCGGCTAATGGAGTAGCACCATCATTAAACGGATCTGCTGCTGGTAATGACAGAAGTAACAATGATGTGGACAACTATAGACAATCAGCAGGACCTCTCTCTGCTTTGAACTCTTCAACCAATCTGGCGGCAGCAGCTGGATTCCAGACTTCTAGCCTTCAGGCATTTGAAGAGTTCCAGTACATGATGAACCATGATGACTTTTTCAACTTTCTGGCAATGGACATAAACGACTCTGGATCGTCGTTCAATAACCAGAATACGTATTATGGTCAGTAATCTGTCATGGAGTCACGTGTATATTTGGATGCAAGTAATTTGAGGACTGTTCAAGTAACAAAAAAAAAAATTAAATGTTGTAGATCTTCACTCAAGTTGTGGCACGTTTCCGAGATTTGGCACAGTGATTCGCTGTTGATGTTCTTAATATCGCAATCAGAGAACTTAAGATGCCGATCTTTATCCAATAATTGATTGTGTATACCTGTTCACACTTTTACAGGCATGCCAACCTTTTGGTGCAGCTTGGACCAGGAACAGAATAAACGGTTACAACGTCTAACCACAAGCTCGGCGCTAACAGACCACAGTATTCTTGAGCCTTATCATGAGAAATGGGAACTTCGACACCCACAAATGCCATGCAGGCAGTGCTGCACCATAACTACGGAGATTGGTGCCTCGAGAAGTATCTCATAATCAATATGACGAGCTGCTGATACTAGGAGCCATGTACTGGATATAGCGAGATGGCTACTTAGCCGCCGAGCATAAGCCCAACTGGAAGAAGCTGTTGCAAAGGTACCAGAGAAGATCACCGGATATCTACAACTGTACGATCGCCCTTGGTCTGTGGGTACAATGGACCGAAAACGTGGGAGTGCACGTTTCTTTCCCTGAACTTCCGTTGAAGACCCTGAGTTTATGGTGCTATGCTAAGGATGCTTGGGTCTATATATACCAACCTCATTGTCCTCGGTGAATGACATGACTAAGGCCGGTTGATACATCATCGATACCCGAGAGAATAACCAAATATGAGGCCTAACAGCGTTGTTCTGACCCTGGCGGTCTGTCTTGCCCATCTCTTTGCCTGTGTAACTGGATTACCAACAGCCATCGTCGATGACTTGGCAAGGCTCTCCATACGCTCTGATGACTCAGATCTCGAATATCCAACGAATAACAACGGTGTTTCTCATGAATTAGGCGATGATGTCATCGTCCAACAGATGGCCATCACCTTGAACAATCTTTACAATGGAAACAGCTCTGTGTCTGCTTCCCTGACTGGAAATAAGACGGATGATCAGGTATCATTGTGTCAGAAGTGTAAGACATCATTGGAAGTTGGTAAGATCATCTCCATGACCAAACCACACTTGATTCCTCAGATCTTTACCCAATGGTGTAACGATAACAAGATAATGAAGACCAAGACTCTATGTCAATCCACTTTCGGTAGAAACACCGTTCACAACTCCCAAACCGGTTCTGATTTCACAAACGTTCTTCAGCTCATGGATCCATGGTCATTGGACGGAGATTACATGTGTTACTACAAGTTCAACAAACAGTGTCCATTGCCAAAATTGGACCCAAAGTCAATTGACCTTTCGGACTGGTGGCCTGAAGCGCCAGAAAAGTCCAATGTCGATCAAACAGGTGTCAATGAGACTGGACAAGTTGAAACTTTCCAAGTGTTACACATCTCAGATTTCCATATCCAATTGGACTATAAGCTTGGATCCGAAGGTAACTGTACCGATAACGGAATGTGTTGTACCGATCATACTTTCAACCAGGATGGCCCAAATCCAAATCCTGGTGAAAACAATGATCTCAAGTTCTTTGAATCGTACTACGATGCTGCTAATGAGTTCCAACTTGGTGAAGATGTAACCTCTGAGGTTTTCAACTCAAGTGTTTGGAACCCTGCGCAACAATGGGGTAACTACAAATGTGATGCTCCAGAACTTTTGATCAATTCATCTTTAAAATCTGTGGTTCAATATCAACAAGATCATAATTTGGATTTCGAATTTGTCATCTTCACTGGTGATATGGTTGATCATGATGAAATTCAATATACTGATTATAAAATGACAGTTGAATCTCAAGAGTTAATCTTTAGAGATATGAAACATTATTTCGAAGATACACCTGTCTATTCCGTATTGGGTAATCATGATACTTTCCCCTATGGACAAATTGCATCTGCAAAATCAGGATTTGAAAATCTTTACAATTGGAATGATGAATTGATGGCTGAATTATGGATTGGTAACGATTGGATCCCATTTAAAGATTATAACGAACAGATAAAGACTCATCATTCAGGTTTTGCAGTTGATACAAAACGTGGATTAAAAATTATTACAATCAATTCAAATACTTATTATCAAAAGAATTTCTATTCTTATTGGAATATGACAATGGATTTTGATCAATTTGGTACATTAAAATTCTTAATTGATGAACTGTTAGAATCTGAATCCAAGGGTCAAAAAGTTTGGATAATGGCACATATTCCATTTGTTGATTTTGATACTTTACCAATTCAGGCAGAGATCTATAGACAAATTGTTACAAGATTCTCACCTGGTACTATTGCAGGTTTATTCTTTGGCCATACGCATCAAGATCAATTCAATGTGTTATATGCTGATGTTAAGAATAAGACCATTGATACTGCATTGATGAATACATGGATTGGGCAATCGGTTACACCACAATCGAACTATAATCCAGGTTGGAAATACTATGAGGTTAATTCAAAGACTTTTGAGATAATGAATTCTTATAACGTTTATACTCCATTGAATGAGACTTTCAACTTTGATGGTACTGGTGATGATTTAAATGAACCAACTTGGGAATTAGAATATTCTGCAAGAGAAGCATATGATCCCTTAGGTAAATGGCCAATAGATTCTCCATTAAATGCCACATTCTGGGCAACTGTTGCCGAAGAAATCAAGACAAATCAATCTATTGCACAGCTTTATAGCAATTATGCTTATAGATTATCTCCATATGTACCAATTTGTGAATCTACAGGTGAAGAGGAGAATCCATGTGACAGTCTCCATTGTTATGTCACATCTTTCAACATCAACGAATACAACATTTGTATTAGGGATGGGTTGATTGAGTATTAGATACCTTGATTTAAGTCTATAGACTGTTTTATATATACTACTACTACTTATACTACTATTAGCAATGTGTCAATCTGTTAAGCCAAATTTTCCGAGGGTGTGAATAATAATCCGAAACGCCTTTCCCCGGATTTCTACCCCGGATTTTTTTCTGTCCATCCTACAGAGTACGGTACAGCCACGCCCGGAAGAACAACGCTCAAGGCTGCGGATTTCGCACGGGGCAGCAAAAAAATATGGGGGGCACTTTTTAATTCTCGTGGTAATGTTCTTCCGGATATTTGATGGCCCGAGCAAGGCTCATAAACGGTGGAGGGAATCAATGCTCCACTTCCAGCTCCATGTTAGCGGGTCCCCACAGCGGCAAAAGCAGTGCAATGGAGTTATTCATGATCGTGCTTGTTAGGCG
>JAJLRR010000026.1:7497-20297 GCA_030567175.1 Williopsis lachancei
AAAATCAAACTCAAACTCAAAAAAATTTATTGGTATTTAAGAAAAATGGCTCAAAAAGGAAAGGTCATGAGCCCATACCTTAATATGGCAAGATCCGACATTCCAGTGAACCAGCCGTCCCTCGGAATTGAAACCATTAAATTCATTTTATTTATTTCCAGTTAACAACAAACACCTAACAAACCACTCACACAAAGAACAAATCAACTGATTAGCTTAAAATACCAGGGGATAGAGCTGTTTTAAAGTCATCTGAAGACACAGACAGAGAGTTTTAAGCTGAAAAGGTATAAATATCAGAACAGTTGGCAGAGAAAGAGAAACTGGCCTGCTAGACAAAGACACAAAGGTTCAATAATAGAAGAGTATACGCATACACATACACAGAGATAAAGAGAGAGAGAGAGAGAGAGAAGACAGAATGTACTCACCGCATCAACCACAGAGCATCCAGGACCGTACACTGGAGTTCCAACAATGCGTCTCATCATTCAACAAAAGGGTCAACAAACAACATCAACCGTTCTCTTCATCATCAAATCAATACCAACCATTGGGTCAAGGACAAGATCAACAAACACAGAATAAGAAGAAACAAAACTCAGAATTTCAACTACGAGCATCTGTTATTGCAAAGGATATATCGCATGTTTCGGAACTCTTGGGTAAATTGGCTCTATTGGCCAAGAAGAAACCTTTGTTTGATGATAAACCCGTGGAAATTTCAGAATTAACATATGTTATAAAACAAGAGATCTTTAAGATTGAAAAAAATTTAAAAGGTTTACAAAACTATCTACAAAATGGGGCTGAAATGTCCAATTCCAATTCTGATATGAAGAAGAATTCAAATAACGTTGTTCAATTGTTAAACACACGGATGAAGAACGTTAGTGGTAATTTTAAAGAAGTTCTTGAAACTAGACAAAAGACAGAACTTGAGAATAAATCTCGTAAGGAGAAGTTTTTTTCATCGTTACAAACGTCACAACTTGCACAGGCAACCACTTCTGATAATCCATTTTTATTGGATGGTATGAATGGTGGTGGTGGATTAGGAGATGGGAATTCAAATAATAGTAACAATAATGCCCTATTATCACTTCCACAGGATCAACAGCAGCTCTTGTTGGAAGAACAAGGACAAGAGTATCTACAGGATAGAAACCGTGCAGTGGAGACGATTGAATCCTCGATCAACCAAGTTGGTCAATTGTTTCAACAATTGGCAACGATGGTCAATGAACAAAGTGAACAAGTTCAACGTATAGAACATAACGTTGATGATATTGATGTTAATATCGTTGGTGCTCAAAGGGAATTGATGAAATATTTTACGAATATAAGTAATAACAGATGGCTTTATCTCAAGATATTTGGCATTTTATTGGTTTTTTTCATCCTTTGGATAATGGTTAATTGAGGTTATATATTACTGATATGTGTCACGTGATAGACTAATTCATCACGTGACTATATGATTATTACTTTTGTTTTTCCAAAAATAGATCAAGTTGTAATACACAGGGATAACGATTAATACTACGATGGATTGTAGATTGTATATATAACATGGTATAATAGTACATTGTTTTTACAAGTTATTCTTCATCACTATCAAATTCTAATTCTTCAACGATATCAGTAACCAAATCTTGAGTGTCATTGTCATTATTGTTGGTACCGTTAGTAGTGTTTGTATTTGAAGTAGCATTAGCAGTAGCAGTAGCAGAATTGTCTAATCCAATGTCAATGTCTTCAAACTCATCAAATTCATCATCGTCATCATCTTCTTCCTCATCTTCTTCATCATCTTCTTCCTCATCGTCTTCTTTAGCCTTTTGATCCAATTGAGCATAATAAGCAGCCAATGCTTCTTGAGCTTCTTTATCCACTTCATTATTATTATTACTATTGCTTGAGTTATTCTTCTGACTGTTGTTATTCAAATTCTTGTCATTATCAACAGACTGTTGATTAACATTATCGTTAATTCCTTCCATCTTGACATCGTTCAATTTATCATTGTCTTTATTACTGTTATTGTTATCCATTTCATCTTTAATCTTTAGACTGTTAGTAGTAGTAGTAGTATCGTCTTTATCAATCTCCATTTGATCCAAGTCTCCATTTTCCATTAGAGGATCATCACCATCCAATTTACCCAATGATTTGCCAATTGTTGATTCTCCATGCCATGAAGGTAAGGCATTTTGTTTTCTCTTTTCATCTTGTTCAATTGCCAATTTTTCACGTTGTAAATCATCACCATCCGTTGAGATATTCACGTGTAAAGTTGCCTGTGATCTTGACCCTGCAACCATTGAAGAATTGTTGTTTAGATAAGAGTTTCTATCAAACATCTTTGTATTCTTCCTGAAATTAGAAACCGTATAAGAAGCATTTGTTGTGGCAACAGCAGGAACCATCTTAGCCAATGACATTTCAAAATTGTTATCCAAGATGGTATGTTCATCAATCTTACGAAGATAAGTGATCAAAGGTTCCAACTGTTTCATCAATTTCGAATATTTCAATTGATTCTTTTGTACAATTTTACCACTATCATCTTCAATTAAAGGTTCATTACACAATGAACAAATAAATTCATTTTTTTCATAGTTTAACAAGGCCATTGCATCCAATTGAGAATATTTTGTCTTACAAATTGGACATATATAGCCTTGTGGACTTGAATCAGCTTTTAAATCCTTTTGAATATGTTGAACAACTTGATGAACTTTCCATTTGATTCCATCGATTGCCTCTGTATAATGGATGAAGTAATAAGTCTTTGTAGTTGGTCTTGCTCCGTTCACACCTTCTTCTCTTTGGACATGTACGGTGAGTAATCGATCTTCGATTAATTTGTTACATAGAGAACGAAGTTCTTTTCTTTGTATTCCCAATAGATGTGATAGATCATCTTCTGAAAGAACAGAATGTACGAGAATGGCATCGAGGATAAGGACGTAGCTTCTTCCGTAGAATCCACGGGATACGTATCGTATGAGTTCTTTAACAGTGGAGTCCATAGTGTTATTACTGTAGCTATTAGTATAGCTATCAGTAGTGATACTATTATAAGTGATACCATTAGTACAATTTGAATATATTTGAAGTTGCCAGTTGAGCAATATATGTCTGGATGTATTTATATGGAATATTCCAAATGAAAACATGCTGACATAAGCAATAATCAAAATCAAAAATAAGGAGAAATCTTTATCTTAATCAAATTCTTATCTTAACCATTGTCATACTTCTAAAGTCTATAGAGTAATTATAGAGTAACGAAAGATAAAGATAAAATATGACATTCAATTTCACAAAAGAACAAGTTGAACAATTCGATAAAGAAGGATGTCTCTGTTTAGAAAATTTCCTTTCAATTGAAGAAATCAATGAGATTATGAATCAAACTAATAGTTTAATATCAAAATTTGATATATCAAAACATCCATTAACAAAATTTACTACGGGTTCTAAGATTGGTGAAGATCATATTGGAGATGATTATTTTATTAAAAGTTCAAATAATATTTCATTCTTCCTGGAACCCGGAGCTTTTAATTCACAAAATGAATTGATTAAAGATAAAGAAAGTTCAATAAATAAAATTGGACATGGATTACATTTGGATCCAATTTTTTATAAATTTACAATAAATCCAAAGACATTGGACATTGTTCAAAAATTACAGTTTAAAGATCCGAGGGTATTACAGAGTATGATTATATGTAAACAACCTCAGATTGGTGGAGAAGTTCCATCTCATCAAGATGGTGTTTTTTTGTATACAACTCCACAAAGTGCAATTGGATTTTGGATTGCACTTGAGGATTGTACTTTGGAGAATGGATGTTTGAGTTATTTGCCTGGTAGTCATAAGACTACCCCGATAACAAAGAGATTTATAAGGAAGACAAATACAGATGGAAGTTATGGTACAGAATTTATTAAACTACCATCTTATACCAAAGAGTTGTATGATAACACAGAAGATGGTTATAAATCCTTGCAATGTCCAAAGGGTTCATTAATATTAATACACAACAGTGTATTACACAGAAGTAACCTAAACCTTAGTAACAAATCAAGATACGCTTATGCATTCCACGTTATAGAAGGTGAAGCTGATTATGATGAATTGAACTGGTTACAGGTTCCATCAAGTGGAGGAAGAGATTTTACAAAATTGGAGGTATAAAACAATGAATATATACATATATTTAGTTAGCTAACGATCTAATGTTCTCTTCTAATAACTCTGCAATCTTTTCAAATTGATCTGTTGATATGTTCCCATTACACATTGTAAAAACCAATGTCATTCCTTTATCAGTAGTACAACCGCTCAGACCAAATGCATTCATCGTTCCATGTGTGTTTTTAGAAAAGATGAAATCTTGAATCTGATAACGATTGGCAGACTCATTAGAAGAAGATATAACACCAATATTTGAGAAATTTAAACCTTGTCTATTGACACCCACGGTGGATTCCAATATAATTTTATCCAAATTGGTTCTCTTTGTCATAAATTCAGTTATCAAGATCCCTAATCCATATAAATAATTTTTTTGTAATTTACACCATTTAAAAAAATTGTTTGTATACGAAACGTTTGGCCAATTAAAAGTTTTAATTGGTGGATACCAATAATGTGAGCCTGCAGTATTTGAACCAAATGTTAAATTGTCTTTGTCTTTATCATTTATATCTTCAATAAACTGACGAGAATCACATGGAATAACAACATTTATAAATCCAACCTTATTTTTAAAATAATTTATAATTCCATCATGACGTAATGATATTAATTTATCTCCAAATAAAACTTTATACATTGCATTTAAAGTTGCAGTAACAACATATGGTGTCATTTTTATATCTCCATATTGAATTATATTAATTTGTTTAAATTTGTTAATTAATTTATCCATTGTCAATCGATCAATTCTTATGATCTTATAAGAATACGTATCATTAACACTATCTGAAGGTTTACCATTCCAACATAAATTTTTAATGATTTGTAAATTCAAGAGATAAGTTGGTAAGAAGGATAAAATTGGAGGATTATAATCAACAATCTTATCTATTGGTGGAGGTAATGTGGAAATCTTGTCATGATCTTGGACATAGTTAATGATGTAGTCATTGTTATCATCATTGCTATCATCATCTATCTTATTCAACTCCTCTGTCAACTTCAAAACAAGACTCTTTGCACTTTGTCCATCAGAAAGAACATGGTTAAATATAACACACATCGTATGACCATTATCCAAGAATAATAATTTCCATAGCGGAGTTTCATCGTTGTATTCCCATGTAATGTTATTCAACAATTCAAGTCTCTTGGTTTCATTTGTATTGGATATATTGTTATTATGGTCAGTTATTATCAAATCATCAATACACACCTTGTCCATAACTTTTATATAGTCATGATCAGGTCTTGGAACATTAAGATCAGAATAATCAGTAGTTACAATGGAAGATGCCAAAATTGGATAATTTAACATCAATGGTCTAAGCGCCCTGGATAACAATTGTCTATCATCAACCCTTTGGTTAAATTTAACCAAGACTGTAAAATTCTTATAAATCTTTTGACGTTGAAGTATAAGAAAATAATTCTCAACTCCCCCTGCTCTTCTTGCATGTCCATTGTCGATATATTGTTGTAAATCTATTGTCATGGTGATCTTTGATAAATATATATATATTATCTATTGTCAATAGACAAAAGTATAATTATTCTCTCAGCAGAATAAGTTGGTTATATATACATAATTTGTATTCGTATTTGTATTTGTATTTCAACCATCAATGTTATGATTAATATACGGCTCGTTTATCGTATTCATCATCGTAAATATATTGTACTCTGTGATATAGAATACTTAATCCAAGGAATGAACATCAAAGGTACAGATCGCATGTATTTATATGCACAGATTCAACACTTTGTACTTATGAAATAACTCACTAAACGAGGATTGAATATATTTATAAATCAAATCCAATTGCAATGTCGTATAAATTATAATTCTTCGTTTAACTAAAATTTCTCATGTGCGTCGTTACGATGAAATTTATAAACAAATTACCATAAGAAGTGAATCTCCATATCGGGGTATTTATCTATTTTATTGCAAAATTCATGTTCTTTTTTTTTAAATACGAACAACAAACAACAAAGATCAACTGATAATCATAACAGACTTATACTATCATAACCAAGATATTCATAATATAGCCGCTCAACACAACCATAAGCAGCGGCTTAACGGGTCATCTCAGAACATCACCAGCCACCTGATCTGATGCTGGGCCGTCTGTTCAACAGCAGCTCGGGCTCAAACAACGGTGCCCAGGGAGCACAGGGCACACAGGGCATACAGCACAACCAGGCTTACGAACAGTATTATGACACCACTCATTTGAACACCAATGGCCAACCGGTACAACCACAGACGATCCCACTGCCCGTACCACAAAGGAAACTGAGCAACCTGTCGAACAAGCTGGCAATGACTTCGTTGAACAACGCCAATACAATGGAGAAACAACTACCGTTATCTTCACCTTCTCCAACAAACTATTCAAATGACGATTCATATTCCAAAACGGTGTTATATGGAACACCTAACCAAATACGGTTTCTAAAGATGGATCCCTATGGATTCAGAATCATCATAGTACAGGATAAAGGAGACATAATACAACAGAGGGATAATTACAAGGTGTTGTATGACAGTTCAAGGGATCATCATTTTGGTAAACAGGGCGGTAAGAAGACAGCTGCTTATAACAACAGCAACGGCAGGCATGAGCTCACTGATTTATTAGAACTCATGTTTGGTAATCCGATACACCAGGAGTTCCATTATAAAAACAGAATTAAAATCCATTCTTTACCTCCACATTCTTCAAACAACATTCAAAGGTCGATGCTTATATCGAACCATTTTACAAAGAATAAGAAGATCTTTGCAATCGGGTTGGTATTACCGATCGATGAAGCAGGGTTTACACAGAATATCCTTCCGAATTGGATATATTTGAAAAGATGTCTTTTCCTGATGCAATGTTCATTTGTTGAGAATCACATATTGAACGTTGTTAAGAGAAGGATCAATACCACCACCACCACCACCACCACCAACTCTCTATCATCATCATACTCCAACTCATCGGAATCATCTAATCATACCATAACTAACAATAGTTCTAATGATAACTATCTCGATATCGCGATATTGTTCAAACAATTAGTCACGACAGTTCAGAATTTGGTTTCCATACCAAGATTATTAATCGGTATAACACAATACAATTCTGTTTTCCAAAACTGGTGTTTTGAAGTAAACAATTGGATTGAGATTAAAGATGGAGGTTCAAGAGTTGGAAGTACAAGTGGTGGTTATACAAAATTCCTTGCAACGTTATTAACCGTGATTAATGGTATCAAAGATCAATTGGTTGATGATGATTGTGATAATACCAATAATAAGACAATGACAAGAGTTGTCATTATGGCTTTAAATCCAATCGTTGTGCAAAAATTGATCTTTATATTGAGTGGTATATTACCGTATAAATTGGATCTTGGTGGTCTTATTCATGATGAGAATGATAACAAAACCAAGAACAATAACGATAACGATAATGATAACGATAACGACTCTTCTAATGACAACAATAACAACAACAACACTAAGAACATTTACAAAACTTCAAACTCCCCTAATACACCATCTATCATCAAAAATGGTTGGGAGATACCCAATACTCCATCAAGGTGTATTGCAACTACAAACACCACAATCACTTCAAAATCATCCGTGACTGCAACCTCTTTATCAAGATCATCTTCAATGGCCCAATTGTCTTCTTCTCTTCAATCTCATTCATCATTCTCATCATCTCTATCCAGAGGTTATAACCTATTACAGAGTTGGAAAAATAACATGACACAATCTAATAGCAATAGCAATAACAATACAAATCCAACAGGATATGAATCTTTCTCTTCATCTTCAACTTCTATCCAGTCTTATAGAACACCATCTCCTGGTATAACGGAATATGAAGAGTATCCTTGGTCTAATAACATAAGTAATAGCAATACCAATGTTATTTCACCAAACTCGACATTATCCTATTCTCAAAGTTATACCAACAATGGGGGAATGAACAATTTTTCATTACCAAGAACTTTATCATCTTTTGATCTAACTCAAAATATGGGTAAATTGAAAAGAATTATGCCTGATTTACCACATATTGAAAGATCATGTATTAATATTGATCAAATTGGTGAATATAGTTATAAGAGGAGAAACATGTCAAAAGATCAAGGTATAAAATTAGATTCAAAGAGACAATTGTTGAGGAATCTTATGCAAAGAAATCCAATTGAATCCAACGTATTAGATATTGATGAAACAAAGGGAGTTTCTATATTGAACGTTGAATTTGAAATTAGTTCAATGAATGATAATATTGAAAATGATACCACTTCAACTAAAAGGGATATAACTCATCTTCCACCTTTGTGTGGATATCTTAATGAATTCTCACCTGTTTTCAAATTACAAGCTTGTCCATTATCATTAGACCTTGAATCGAAGATAATGTCTACGATGAAGAATGATTTAACAAATGGATGTATTGAAACGAGAACTATATTTGTATCATTAAGGGCAAGGGATATAAGAGAATTTGAAATGATTCAACAGGATTTTGAATTGAATAATGAGGAAGGGGTGAATAATGTCAATCAGTTCAATAATGACAACAACAGATCAAGACGTTCAATTCAAAACGTACGGAAAATTTATACAAATGGTAAACCAACGTATCTGAATAAACATCCGAAGAATGGCTATAATTTCAAAGAACAATTCGTTAAGATTGAAAAAATACTTGAACAGATTAGTGATTGTGATGGTAGTTTACAGAGTTTTATGAAAGTTCGGGAGTTGTTAAAGGGACTTGATTGATGGGGGCAATATAACTTATATATATTAATTAATATGATCAGTATAATAATATTAGGAACCTTATAGAAACTTATACTTGCGTAGAAATATTTATAAACTTACGAATTAATCAATCTTCAAAATATTGTTCCTTTGTACTGTACTATGTATAGAGCTGTATGTATAGCGCTGTATGTATAACATAAACCTTAATTATATTACCCTAACTACGTATTTCTGAGCCTCGGAGTACTCAGTCGATATCAATCAGGCTACCTGAAGGCAAGTTATATAAGTTATAACGCGTGCAAAACACCCACTATCACAGTGACAATCCATGTGCCAATTTTAATGGCCAGCATGGGCACATTTGTCAAGCTTCATCGAAGATCTCAATAGGACGTTAGTACTCATGTATACAGTTTAAAGCGCGCAGTATTCACCGTACAGCGACATATTGATAACGCATGAACTGTGCAGCAAAACTGGGCTTTTGAATATAGCGTACAGCTGTATGTTCTATG
Organism: Williopsis lachancei; assembly: GCA_030567175.1. NCBI lineage: Eukaryota > Fungi > Ascomycota > Saccharomycetes > Phaffomycetales > Wickerhamomycetaceae > Williopsis > Williopsis lachancei. The sequence continues at coordinate 17,018 of JAJLRR010000026.1, forward strand.
GCAAATCGATATAATCTGATCGACTTTATATTCGTGAACAGGCGCAGATGTATTGTGTAATAGTATATACCCCTAGCTGTACGAATAATATAATAAAGTAGTACTAAGTACTGCAGATTTATATTTATATGAACATGACGTTTGACTCAATTTGAATATCGAATGCACCGCCCGCTACATATTCACTTATTGAAATATATAAGTGCACTAGTCACCAATATTCTTTAGCGTACGTGATACGACGCCCATGGATACCAACAATTAGCTACCAATTTAATACCAACGTTAGTCTAATCAAGCTTGTATATAATTTATAATTGGCTTTAATACTATGGCTTAACTATAACGCCTTAGTTGGTATGTAACGTCATAATTGCGTTATGCATACTGGTCTCATAAGTGATTATAAAGACCTACTGGTACGTCTTCGTACGCTTATATAGCGTACAGCACTGACGTAAATTGTACAACTCTATGTTTTGTGCAAATACCGTACGACATCAGCATCATTCTCATGTTTGCTAACTACTTCTAGTACCAACTGTCTAACGAAACCGGTGATAACATAATTAAGACCCTTTTATTTATATTTATAACATGCAGTAGGCGCTTATTATATACTAGCAGTGATCATAATATCATGTCCAATCGGTCACGTCTTCGTACATGAGCTGCTGAGTACCAACTAGGTAAATTTGATCTGCACCCGGCATATTGTTGAGGTATAAGCAGCTAGAATATTATATACTAAAACAATACATTATTTATCACAAAGATCGCAGCCACCAGCATCATGAATGATTCATGTCATATCCATTTAATTAGGTCTCCGGCTTATCCATAATATATAATTTGACTATACGTCTTGCAGTAAGCGCCGGTGTTGATCGGTCAACATATGGATACATGACTTGCTAAACTATAATTAATATGGCTAATTTGATTTGCAGTTCATATATTATATATAAGCTGATTCACGAACAATCCATAAACACCATCATTGGTAGCTGTTGATATAAAACATTGCAAATCTTGATCAGCTATCATGATATTTTTAATTCAAAGCTGGTTACTAGTAGTGTGGCTGATATAATTGCATATAATTCAAGGCGGATATCTAGGTCCTCGGTAATATTTCAATAATTTTACTGAACTAGCCGGTATATATGCCACGTCTAGTTATATTTAAAGTATTCTTATACAGTTATTGACAGTTAACCGAATTGGTACTACGTACACCACATAGAATTACTAGCACGAGAAGCATTAGTACAGTCATCATGCCCACCTCCGTATTTTTCATGTCGAGAACACGGGATTCCAGGACATGACCTCAATTAACTTGGCTATGAGATAAAAATTGACTCAACAGCTAGTAAATGTACAGAGTACACGTCAGCTCTATATAAACGTCGGCGATCACGTTGAATATAATCACCAGAGGCTATGTCATGGTACTAATAGGTTGCTAAATTTCATCTCTGCGTCTCTTACAATATGTCATTGCCCATAATTACGTCTCGAATGTCAAGAGATGCCTAGCTATAAGTGTTCAATATTGCAGCTCTTACCATTTTTTAGTTATAATTATGCCTCGTTTTTGTCTCCTGGCTGGCTTGTTGTCATGGTTAATTGTCTCCACCTTCAATGTTTATCATTAAGATATTCCCTTTATATTCCCTTTATAGTTAAACCGGATATTGTCAATATCATGTAGCTAATTAAATATATAAATGCCAGCTAATACCACTTGAACGTGTAACTATATTATCCATTTGATGCAGATCTCAATATTCTAGTTATAGCTGTATATATAAGCACAAAGGTTGCGCCATACTGCATACATGCATGTAGTTAACTGCGTTTCAGTCATGCACACTCTGCTTGTAAATCTTTGCATATATGCAACGAGACAGAGCAGCTTAACGTGGCAGCATTAACAGTTAGGCCATGTTGATGGAACACTTCTGATGATTATGATTGATGATGTTTATTTAGCATATAAATTATAAATTATAATGAAAAAAAAAAATTATGTTATACCCCGGGGATATCACGGTACTTAAAGTCGTACTAATAGACATTGATAAATACTGTTATGAACTGTGATCATATTGAAGGTCATAGCCTCATCATAATATAATAGCTAATTCATGTTCATGATAAGCTGTATAAGTACAGAGAGCTATCTAATCTTTAATAACAATAGCATGTCAAGAGATGCCAAATATCAGTTTATGAGTTCATAATACAGTTGATTAGTAGCTTTTGTTACGTGTCATATATTGGGTATATCACGATCACAGAGCAAGCATGAGATCATAGCAGTAACGGTCAGACGTCGTCCTTGTAGAGGTTGACACGTAACTAACATGGCACGATGATTGCTGATATGCCCATCATACCATAGCCAGCTCGGTCATTACGATAGCCTTGAAGGCTGCTGCAACCTAAAAAGGCGTTCAAAATATACAGCATGTTACAGCATGCGTTCCTTATACGTAGAGTATATCTACTTATACCACGTAGCGTTAGCACTGCTGTAGCTGTAAATATAAGCCCTGATCAGTTATATGTTATCAGCGCACGCGGTATCAAATATAATTAACAAACTCATATTTAATATGAACAATGGTGTATAATAACATCGCTAGGCCTTGATGAGGAATATGGTACTATTTATGTATCGATCTCGGGCCGTGCCCTACGTACGCTAATTTGCAATTATTGATTGATGATCTTAGATTCAATATACGTCTAAATCATAGATGTGCCTTTATTTGCGCTGGCTCCTGGTTAAGGTTAAGCGGGCGCAGAACTTGGGCAAACGTTTCTCAAGCTTTACTTATATAAAAGCTCATGCTGATCTTTCAATATGAATGAAAAAGGAACAGATGCTATAGAATACGAGCTCAAATATAAAAGCACAGTATAATATCGACGATCTTCGACGTTTCCAGCAAGCAATTAATAAATGCGCGCCGGAGATCGATGTAAAAGGGCAGCAGCTAAAAAATCCACACAAAGTTGACTACTATGGCGGGTAACTGCAGGTAAATCTTATATAGCACTATTCAGATATTCTAATAAACACTATAGGAAAAAAAAATATATATCAACAACTCTAGGCAATGTATGTAAATATAAACTATATATATTTTGTACAGCCGTGAGCATGATATAAATGCCACTTTGCGTAATAAACTTTAAAGGAACGTCATCGGACTGTCAAGTGCAATCTTCATGTGATAGCTGGATAGCTCATGATGAGCTACAATTA
>JAJLRR010000026.1:20317-106788 GCA_030567175.1 Williopsis lachancei
GATCCTTCACTTGCATACACCAGTTCTTTTGACAGGTTTTTTCACGTTGCGCAACGTAACAGGCTCATACGTCCGCACTTCTGATCTTCATGTCCGCAATTACGTTGAGGGATTTTTGAAAAAAATCGCGGCTCCGGGCGCGGCTAGACGCCAAGCCCTCACTTCTAGTGCCATCTGTACGTGATCATGACACTACCTATTATAGGAAAAAAAAATATATATCAACAACTCTAGGCAATGTATGTAAATATAAACTATATATATTTTGTACAGCCGTGAGCATGATATAAATGCCACTTTGCGTAATAAACTTTAAAGGAACGTCATCGGACTGTCAAGTGCAATCTTCATGTGATAGCTGGATAGCTCATGATGAGCTACAATTAACACCTACGTCGTTGTCGACCTACAATCCTGTATACTAGCTACCCTGGCACAATCATCGGCTCGGATGATGAACCAACCCTCGTGGCCGGTCAGTATATTTTATACGCCGTCGCACGATATTAATGTACTATTAAAGCTTCTCGCCCGACGTCATTGCAAGCTGTTTTTTTTTTTTTTTCCCCATTGTTTGTTAACGACTCGCTGTTCAATTAAACTAGTTATAGGATTAAGTTGCATGCATCAAGGGAACTTCGAGCCCATAAGAGACCACGCAGCATGCCTGCATTGCGCATACCGAACATTGCAGCTCGGTACACTGAGCGTGTTCATAATTATATACTCGTTCTCTTATTAGTACTGAACTGGCTATACAAGGATATAAGCTGTAATTTTCAACGTTATCTTCAACGTAGACCTAACTATAATTCCAGGTTGATATATTTATTATATTGGCCACACTAGTATGAAGATCATTTCAAAGTTGTTCCGATATACATATGCGTTGTTAAGCTACTGAGTGGAATAGGAAGTTAGATATCATATTTACTATTAACATCTATGTTTGGTACCGCGCTCCTATTGACAACATCTTTTTTTAAGGTTTGCATTGCAGCTGCTGTAACAATAATCTGTCGAGCGATAACTATGGCAATATCAACATATTATATATGACCAGGACGACGTTGATGCTACATCATCATAATTAGTCAACTTGTTACTTGTTAGCTGTGTGTATATTATTAATATTTCCGACGTCGGTATAAACGTTATGGCCATTTCCAGTACATCCAAATATATTTATATACCCACTATTATGTTAACCTCTTCCTAATTATGCCTGTGACTCCTTCCTACAAAGCTCATCGAGACGCGCAGTGTAAGTCTTTATTCAAAGTGCTGATGCAGTAATTGAATCATACAGTGGGGCCGGTGGAGTAAAAATATTAACAGCAGCTTCTAGAGCTTAACAGCAGCAGCTGAACACTTCAGGGCATAAGGGACCACAGTTGAGGTACACCGAGGTACATAATGTCGCTTTGCAGTACGTCAATTGCCTGTATGTTACTATGTAGCTTTAATTGAACAGATCACGCCCTAGCTCACATTACTACATATGGGCTCGATTGCCATTGATGTTATTATCTGCAACGGGCACAAGTTGGCTCCTCTGCAGCTAATCAAGAAAAGGCACAGTGGGACGTAAATCATTAGCTCCGTATGAGCGCTCATGTGGCCAACGTTACGTCTTATGGATTGGGCTGGCAATAATCGTTCCATACATGATCTTCGTTATTGCGTACGTAGACCTACGACTTATTCTGCTACGTCTTCAACATCTGCCAGCTTAGCTCGTGCTTAATGTGCTTGTCATGTGAACGTACGTGGTACTGCTGGCTACTCGCTGCATCCTCTCTGGCCACTTCTAGTACCCGGCTAATATCCTTCTGTTACCAGCTCTCACTTCTGTAGAAGACATCAGCGTGCAGGTAATAGCCCATTACATGAGCTGCCAGATGCCAGCTGTGCCTCCTTGAAAAAGTCAATCATAGCCTGATACGACACAGGTTACATGTTGCTTAGCGATACGGGTGATGATCAACAGCTGGCGCTGGCTATAGTGTCGCTTGACTATTGCAGTACACCAACAACTTGTCGAACTTGGACACGTCGACTGTTAATATGATATAGGTCTCACATCAAGCATGAAGCTAGAATAAAGTACGACGTGCATCCATGGGCAGTCGATCAACATCCTTACTATCCCAATAGAGAACCAATATTGGCCCAATTTGACTATATCCCGCGTAGTGCTATAAACAAACCCCATGTACATATCATAAACACAACGAACAAGAAATAAATGAATATATAAGGCGAAAGACATCCTCTATTTTGATGTACTTAAGGACGTTCGAAGGAGGAAGTTTATAAGTACAACATCCTTTCGGCGAATATCACTGAACTTTATATCAGAGCATATCATTCGACATACATCCCAGATTTTGCATAAAAACCTTAGAAGGGAAATACCAAACAAAGGAGCTTTGCTATAACATTTCAACAGCCTGGAGAGTTCAACCAACATTAACAAAAACCATACGTGTTATGATCATATAACGGTACACTTCAGAATACTTATTACCGTACAGTCATTCCTTTCCAATCAGCTACTCAACAATTAATTCGTTGTTCGTTGTTTCGTTCTTCGCCTGTTCAGCCAGTTATTCATTCAAGGCAACAAAAAAAAAAGTTTACCAATCTTTTACCAATGCTTCTCTCAGCCATCACTAGACCCCTAGATCTCACAACATCTGGTAATATTAATAAGTACACGTATAACCATAGCAATAGTCGTACAATGAACAATAACCATTCAGTATACAACAACCCAAGAAGTGACAGTGATACTAGAAGTGAAAGTGATATTACCAGCATCACCAGTACAGCAACAGCTATTCATTCAGGTTCCTTATCCAATGCAAGATCGATTAGCATCTCGTTACCATCGTCCATATCAGCTCCAACTTCAGCTTCGTCTTCCATCTCTTCCTCTTCAACGACAGCTTCAAGCTCTGCTTCAACACTGGTTCCATCTTCCTTTGGCAGCTCAACAAGCGGTGGCCACCACCACAACAACACAAGCAACAACAATACCGACGAACAGTTCAAACATAATTCTCCGTTGAACATGAGGGCCAATAATAACTATAGCTATAGCTATAACTATAACAACCATGGCAATAACAGCAATAACGAGAATAGCTCATCCGTTGACATACCAACTTCATATTCTAACCACAACACGGCTGGTAACACGGGGATAACACCTTCTTATGGCCAAGGTGGTAATGGTAACAGCAACTATAACTATAGCTTTACCTCATTACAACAGCACCAGCAGTTACAGGTGCAGCAGCAGCAGCAGCAGCAGCAGCAGCAGCAGCAACAACAACAACAACAGTTCAACCAGAATGGACAGCCATATCAACAGTTCGTGGTGTATAACCCACCACAGCATCAACAGTCAGTGGCCAGTTACAACAGCTATACGATGCCACCGATGAACAACATGAACAACGTTTATGGTGGTAATTACAATTACAACACCGGTAACAGTAACTATATCATCTCATCATCTCGTCCATCGGGCTCGCTGTCGATATCTTCTTCATCTCCATCATCCAACGTCATCTCTATGGGAGGCCCTAATGTGATGAACACCAACAATGGAGGCGTTGCTAACGCATACCTTAGCTATTACGGCGGGAATGCCAATGTGAACGCCATGAACGCCATGAACAACAGCAGCGTACACAACTATTACTCCAAGAAGTGCTCTGTCTGCGGGCGCTACATAACGAGGGACCTGGCAAGACACATGAGGATCCACGAGAGGGACTCACGGTTCAAGTGCATCTACCCAAGACAGTTCTGTATCCACAAGACGGGCTCCTTCAACAGACAGTACGACTTCAAGAAACACTTGCTGCATTCCCACTTCCAGCTCTATGATCCAAAAGTGAAGAAGCTGAACAGTCTCAGTGAGAAGCTGAGTGCCAACGGCCAGTGTCCATGCGGAAAGTCGATGACATGCAAGGACTTCCTGGACTATCACATAATGGAGAAGGATGAGAATGGCCAGTACAGCTGCAAGGATCTCAGGGACAAATGGGAGAGATCCAACAACTCCATCGTCAGCAGCCACAACGTCATGACCAGCATTGGGGGCGGCATGCCACCTCCACCTCCTCCACCACCTCCTCATCACCATCAGCATCATCATCAACAGCAGCCACAGGGCCACGTCAACATGTCGAATGGAATGCCATTGACCGGTGGGATGGGGATCCCAGGAGGTATGCAGTTGTACTAGCAATCAAGCTATTGATACCCCCACCCCTTGATACATATACATCATAATGATGATAATAACAATCACAGTAATATATATCACTTCATGTGCACTTTCAGGTTGTAGCCATTGTGTTTGTGTGTATATCAGCCATTTGATTTCAAAGCCGCCATAATAACCAAATAGTTCGCTTTTTGTTCATGATGTATAATATCGCAAAGCTATGTAAACTCATAGCTTGACAGCTGCCTGCGAAATTTATTAAGCTGCTCCATATTTTACTATCTAGCCGAAAGCTGAGAGTGGCGGATTTCCGAGGTCACTGGTGGGACCGGATCTCTCGAGGAGATTTGAATCTTATTGACCCATTGAAACTATTGACAGAATGTATGAGAAAACTACGGCGGCCGTTGAAGTTACCACAGAAGTACGCCAACATCAACAGAAATACGAATAGATTGATCAACCGTGATTTTTTATTCCACTTTGAACCACTCGGCAGCTAATAAAACCAGAGGAAGGAAAAAGACACTAGCTCAATCCAATTTCCCACACGGCAGTTCCTTAGAGAATAATAGCGGTGGCTTTCCAACAGATCGAGGATTCTTTTCTTCTATCATATCTCTTTGCTAATAACCGTCATAATCAGAACCATAATCATAGACAACTGGTTGCAACTGATCAGTCACTCCTTCATTCATTTGCTCACTTGCTCTTTGGAATACATCAACTCATAACCGCACTGCATTGCTACACCATAATCTAAGATGGAAAGCGACGATGAGAACTACGAACCAGCGGTGGATTACCGCTACGATTCTGGATCAGAAGATCAATCACAGTCCCAATCAGTAGAACCGGAACAAGAACCAAACTTCACAGAATCTGAAAAGATCCAATCGAAACAGAAACTCGAGAGGCAGATCGAAATCAAGAACCAAATACCTGAGGGTCTATCGTTGTTCTTGGACTATGAGGATAAAACTGCAGAGGCACGCACACATTATGAAGAACTGGGCAAATGTACTTACCAGAACAAGCAACTGGGGAAAAGTGGACAAGAGACAATGACATGTGTCTGCTCTGAAGACTGGCACAGCGATGATGACAATAACGGGAAGGGCATCAACCACGCCTGTGAGGATGACGACTGTATCAACAGAGGTACAAAAGTGGAATGTATAAGCGGTGAAGGTTCATGTGGTGATGACTGTTCGAATCAAAGGTTCCAAAAGAGGGAATATGCTAATGTCACCGTGATACAAACAGCCAAGAAGGGGTTCGGTCTACGTACTGATCAATCTCTCGAACCGGATACCCTCGTATACGAATACATCGGTGAAGTGATTGATGAACCAAGCTTCAAGAAAAGAATGATCGAATACGATCATCTAAAGATCAAGCATTTTTATTTCATGATGCTTCAAAAGGGAGAATTTATCGACGCCACAAGAAAGGGTTCGTTAGGAAGGTTCTGTAATCATTCTTGTAATCCAAATTGTTACGTTGAAAAATGGGTCGTTGGTGAAAAACTTAAAATGGGTATCTTTGCCAAAAGAAGAATCATCAAAGGCGAAGAACTAACGTTCAACTATAACGTTGATCGTTATGGTGCAAATGCACAGATCTGCTACTGTGGTGAACCAAATTGTATTGGATTCATCGGAGGAAAGACACAGACAGATGCTGCATCGTTATTACCTCAATCAATATCAAATGCCCTTGGTTCGAGTATAGAAGATGAACAAGATTATCTCAAGCTTATGAAAGCTAACGGTATAAAATTAACAAAATCCGATAACAACATCAACGTTGAATTCGTAAAGAGTTTGATAATGAAACCTATAGATATCCATGAAGTGACCATAGTCATGGGTGCGCTATTACAAACAGAGGATAAAATCATAGCTGATAAATTGATTGAAAGATTAGAGCTTTCATCTGACGCCGTAATGGCAAAAGTGAAATATACACATGGATTCCCTTCATTTGGACGTCTTTTCAAATTCCATTATACTTTGCAAAATAGTGGAAGTAATAATGGTATCACTGATAAGAGTTGGTTCGAGGTTGATGATTCGATGGTTATCAGATTGATCGAAATCATGAAACATTGGGTAGTTTCCAAGGATCATCTGAAGAAGATTAGAATCATTCCTATAGTGGAAGAGTTGAAATCTTTCACAGAATCAACTGAGATCAAGTCGCTTTGTTCCGAATTGTTGGACAAATGGTCAAAGTTTGATGAATACAGAAAAATTGCAAAAGTCACAGGAAGAAGACAACTGTTGAGCTATGACACAAGAAGACGTGCATCTCCAACAAAGGACTCGCAAGGGGGCCAATCCCAACAAGAGTTACAACAACAACAACAGCAAAAAGTGTGGAGAGAAAAAACTTGGAAACTCGGATGGTTTGCCACGAGAGATAACGACGGCGCAGTCTATTACTTTGACGAAACAACGCATGAGACTACAAGAGATGAACCTGTTGATGTAGAGTTCTTACACTCCAAACGTGAGAAGGAGATTCAAAGGTTAAAGACTCAAAAGGACTGGATGGAGAGACAGAAACAACGATTTGAAAGGGATAAATATTTTGAAAAGCAAAAGGCAACAGATGAACTCACAAAGATCATCGAAAATGCTCAAAGGGAGGAGGAAGCCAAAAGGGAAAAATTGTTATTAGAAGAACGCATGAAAATTGAAAAAGCGCGTAAAAGGGAAGAATATAAACTTCATAAGAAGATAAAATCATCATCCAACTCCAACGGTGATACAGAAGAAGAGTTTAAAAGAAGATGGAGACATTTTTTTGCAAGTGAAGTTCCAAACATGTTAAAGAAATATAGAGATGAGATTGGAACCGATAATGTTAAGACTTGTGGTAAAGAGATCACACAATATCTTGCAGAGAAGGAGCATAAGAAAGATTCCAATAAAAAACCTGGTAAGACCATGGATAGTGAAAAAAGGAAGAAAGTGAAACAGTTTGTTGGTGATTATATGGATAAATATTTGATCAAGTATAACAATCGTTCGAGGAAATCTCAACCTGAGTCTGAGTCCGAGTCTCAATCATTGAAGAGAAAGAACGGCATTCATGGAAATGGCGATAGTCATCAACAGAATGGATCTGATCAAAAGCATGATGATCAAAATCAAAAGAAGAGAATACATATATGATTGATATTAGGAATATAAGTTATATATCATTGTCACAATTCATTTTCGACAGCTCAACATTAACATGGCGTTATGTAAGTTGTACAGCATTGTATATATCGAGAAGCTTTTATAATTCAAGGTATAATTGTACTATATGAAACTGTTATTTTTGTAGTCTTTGTATATAATGTTGCTGCTCTAGCTGTTGATTGATCAATATAATTGTCCTAGTCCATTTATATTGAGAGATAAATATTAAAGTTTACCAGTCCCCATTGTCTTCCCCCAATTAGGCAATTTCTATGATGTGCGATCCAAATGAAAATGTGTCAAATCTTACTTTTAAAACCTGATTGTTTAATTATCAAACAAACTTGTACTCGAATTGGTATACATATATAGAGAGAGATGATTGTCATAAGATCATTATATATGTTCTATAGTTTTATTCCAGCAGTAAAGTGATAGAATCCATATAACAACTATAATTCATCATGAGTCTTCCTGAAAGCATTGGAATCACCAACCAATTACAAGACGTAGAAGCACAAGCAGGACCGAAGGATCTGAACTGCTATTGTGAGAAGTGTTGTTTCAAGAGGGATAACACATCAAGAGTTGAAAAAGTGAGTGATTGAATATGACGACGTCGAGGTATTAGAGACTAACAACTAATTATTAATAGAACTTTTTGTATGGATTGATCATACCAATACTGTGGATCTATAACATCTCTTTATATATCCAAGGTCGTTTGAAAGACGATGATTATAAATTCAGTGAAAGAATTGAATGGGAACATAAGGATGAAATAACTTTACTCAATGCATCGGACATTGAAAACATTGAACGTATCGATAAGTTGACCAGTGATAACGATACTGATACCAATGTAACCGACAATCAGGACACTTCATTGGTTGTTCAGTTGATTGTGGAGCACGAGAAGACTTCAAAGATCTACGATCGATACTGTGGATGGAGTGTACTCGGAATGGCACTTTATGGAGTGATTCTGTGGTTACTGGTTGTTGTTTGAGAGCATTGGACCCGGTATATTATTTTCAGGCGTTGGTTACTGTCCCATGTTGAGCAGTGCTAGACTTTATATTGAATAAGACCATCTCTATGCTAGAGCTGTATCAAATAAATATAAATATAATCATGAGTGGTCCGGGATATATTTATATTTCTACAGCTTCATAATTGGCAACGTTTAGTGTGCCTTAACAATATTTAAAGTTCAGTATAGCGTAACCGAGATGTGGAAAAAGCAAAGATTAGTGCTGCCAGCTAAGAGTCGATCCGGTCGCTGCAGGCATAAAAACAAATTTAAATTTTATTCCAAAAATAAATAAAAAAAAAACCCTTACTGCGCCTCTACATATAATTAAAGCTTTCAAAAAATTTATGCTGCGGTCGAAGCAGCAGCGTAAATCGGAAGCTGGAAGGAATTGAAAACGTTCACGTACCGTCATATATATAAAATTATTTGTTCTATAAGCGCAGTGACATAATTTTTTTCTCTCTCTCTCTGTAAATTTAAATAAAACATCAAACTACGGTGAAACAGCAGGGCGCGTCGACTGATTCTTTAACGACAACAACGTTGGTACTAAATATATTACTAATTAAAAGGGCACAGTTATAATTCTCACTCGTTCATATCACAACACTCGCTATACTGAACTCATAGTCTTATTGAACGAATATGAAGCTCACATCAACAGCCACAGCTGCAACTCTGCAGCTTCTCCTTGGCTCATTGGCCTTGGCTCAACAACAAGAACAACCAGCTCTATACGACTCTTCAAACGTGTTAGCGTTTGAGAACTTTGGATTCGATGGGTACTACAAAAACGTCAAGAAGCTGGATACTTCGAGTGATTGTAAATGTGAATTGGCAGATAATGACAAGAGAACCGTTTTTAGCGGTGCAAATTCTCCATTGGATGGTGAAGTCTCTGTTCATTTTAGAGGTCCATTATCTTTGAAGAGCTTTGCGTTCTTTGTTCCATCCAATGAATCCACAGATTCATGGACAAGAAGTGCCTATTACTCGGGAGATGATCAGATCCAAGAGAATATCACTGTGTTAACTGCAGCAGGTGATGATTCTCCATGTTTGGGTAAAGCTTTGACATATGCCGATTCTGATGGTGTTTCCAAGGCTGATTCTTCCAAAGTTTTAGAACAAGATAACTCTATCAAATCAGATGATGAGTTCATCTTTTTTTCCAATATCAGTTGTTCAAAGTCTAAATTTGATAACGATTGTGGAGTTTATAGAGATGGTATTCCTGCATTCCATGGATTCGATGGAACGTCAAAGATGTTCCTCTTTGAATTCACAATGCCAAAGGAATCTGCAAAGAACTCTTCTGATATCGAATTCTACGATATGCCAGCCATTTGGTTATTAAACGCTCATATTCCAAGAACTTCGCAATATCCAACCAATGAAAACTGTTCATGTTGGGCCACCGGATGTGGTGAATTCGATATCTTTGAAGTCATGAACGGAACAGAGTCAAATCATTTGTACACGACGATCCACGACTACCAGGGCACTGATAACATCGGAACAGGTATCCAAGCTCAAGGTTGGATCGAGAGATCCACAAGTGAAACGATGGTTGGAGGTGTTGTCTTTGATTCAAACGGAGATGCATCTGTGTTCATGTCAGATGATATCAAGTTCGATAACGAACTAATCTCACAGTCAGACGTGAACAAATGGATCAGTAGTGCAACTTCATCGTCAGATTCGGATGAAGTTGAAAGAACTTTACCAAGTGCAACAAACACAGGTTCTGGTAAAGTTAGTGCAGCTTCTCCATCTGTCAAATTCTCATTGGACTGGAAGATGGTTTATGGAATCTTTGGCTTGACAGCTTTGATGGCCTTTGTCTAAGCGTCTATATATATATATATATATAAAACATTATACACGTTGTCATTTGATTGGTAATAAAAGAAAACGGTTGATGTAGTTTGAATTTTAAAGTATTAATTACTATATCTGGCAATTACCGTATCCAGCCATTTATCACAATTGTAGTGGCCGTAACGTATTTTGGTCTTGGTTAAGACTTGAATTAATACCATTATAACAGTCAGCTTAGTTATACTTATAACCTCAGATACTATATTTCTAATGCCCTCATTACGCTCAATAATCGATGATATAGATTCTTTCCCCTATGATCATATTCCAGATAAACTTTGGCCATTGTATACGCATGATTCATTACAAATAATCGGATACATTACTCCCTATATAAAACAACTATTATCAAAGTATTCAAATGGATTTATCGTTGATGAATTAAACCATAAGATTTCAATAAATAGTCAATTGACAGATATCAAGACAAGAAACCAAGTGTTAAATTCAATTGCATTAGATTTGAAGAATGAAAATCTCGTACAAACTTTAAACAAAGGCTGGAGAGATGAATTATATACCGTTTATTATCCAAATGGTTCAGAATATATTCAATTGGAAAGATCATTTTGTCCATTATTAGGCGTTGTGATGTATGGAATCCATGTTAATGGATATATACCACCAACGATATCAAAGAGTGGAGTATACGAATTTTGGATACCAAGAAGATCTTTGACAAAGCAAACTTTCCCAGGAATGTTGGATAATACAATTGCTGGAGGATTAGGATATCCATATGGAATATGGGAAACAGTACTTAAAGAGAGCTATGAAGAAGCTGGTATCTCGAATGAGTTCATAGAACAAAACATTAAGCATGTCATAAACCAGAATAAAATGTCATATTATTACTGTGTGACTCCAGGTGTTTATGATCAAGAAGAGAGTTTTGTTCAACCAGAGGTTCAATACGTCTTTGATTTGGAGTTTGATACAAAGACAATACCGAAACCAGTTGACATGGAAGCTGAACAATTCTTTCTGATGACACAGGATGAAGCCATAGATGAATTGTTTAAAGGTAAGTTCAAACCAAATTGTGCATTGGTATTTATAGATTTTCTCATTAGACATGGAGTATTGGTTGATGACGATGACTGTCCTTATAATGACAAGTCAATTGACATTGAAGAGATCAAGAGAAGATCTCATAGAGATTTGCCATTCCCATTGTTGCAGCAATGATATAAATAGACAAACTTCGTAACAAGGTTATACTTGTAGTAAAACTAGTCACGTGATCAATTATACCTCACTGTATTCTTGCATAGATGTGTCCCATACCGGATATACAAAGCTGCGGGAACTTTCAGATCAAAATTGAATAAGAACAGCGTAATCAAACAACCAGCTGCTGTGCTTCATCACACTGTTCTAACCAATTACGACGCAAATACAGCTCATAATGACATTTAGGCAGACAGATAATACCAGAGGTCTTAGACGGCTGGTGTTCACTATCTATGAGACCATGCCCATGACAATTCTCTCTAAGAAACTATCAACAAACCAACCATAAGCACAGAAGATGAAACAAAATTATTATATCCATTGGATAAGATCCAAGGTACGACATTAGATCACATTGAGATGCTTCTTTAACACAACCATCGGATACTTGCAGAATGACTCCAGCCCGATGCTTTTTTCAAATTTCTAACCCACTTCTGAATTGTATGCTTGATGCATCTAATTAATTACCCGATTGGGACACCAATGGAGCACATCTAAAACCTCAAAATAAAGATAAATTTATACATCATCGAGATGAGATTATGGTATATATATATACCTCTGAGATGTGCAGCTGTTTGTCATCGTCTTCATCATCGTCTTATTATCCTTCTCAAAGTCTCCATTCATTTGCTGCTTCATAAGAGATCACAAGACAAACAGAAAAAACATGGGTTATCAAGCTGCTCTTATAACGCTTTCAACTTTTGCAATATTACTGCTTATACCACCGTTCATATGGCACATAAGAACCATCAACATCCCTCTGATAACCCTAATATGTTGGCTGCTGATCATGGATATAAAGATCTTTATAGATGCAATCATATGGGGTGGTGAAGATTTCATGAATAGATTCAACGGTGAAGGTTATTGTGATGTGATGGTCAAATTACAAGTTGGTGCAAACGTTGGAATCAGTTCAAGTGTCGCTGGTGTGATGTATAACCTGTACACGATCCTCAGGGCCGATAGTGCGCTTCCTGCTCCAAGATCTCTGAAGAAAGTCTCCACAGATCTTGCCATAAGTCTTCTTACACCGGTGATCATCATGGCTTTGAACTATTTGGTTCAATCGAGAAGGTTTTATATCTTGCAATATTCCGGCTGTCAAAACGTTGCCTCTTTGAGTTGGGTCACCGTTGTCCTTTATTCGATGTGGCTTGTCATCTGGGCACTTGTTGGAATGATCTTTGCACTGATGATCATCTTTACGTATTTCAAGAAGCGTAAAGACGTTAAAGATATCTTGAAATGTACAAACTCCGGGTTAAATTTGGTTAGATTTGCCAAATTGTTAACTTTTTGTTGTGTCATTGTCCTTGTGATGTTCCCACTTTCAATGTATATCTTTACTGATGGTATTAACAAAGTTGATGAGAAATATGATTTCAAATTGACACATTCAGATGCAATCTGGGGTGTTATTTCATATCTACCAATGAAACAACCTTATTATACATCCTGGATCTATATGGGATTATCATATGTCGTTTTCATATTCTTTGGATTAGGATCAGATGCAATCGAGATGTATTTGGACATTTTGTCCAAGATTGGATTAAAACCATTCGTTGAATATTTGAAAGAGAAGAGAACACGTAGCAAAGTGAACAGGGCAGATAAGATGATCAACGGAGTTTTAAAAATGGCAAATTTAACTTCAAATAATGATAACAACAATTCACAACCTTCATCTGCAACGACTTTTGATATTGAGATGCAAAAAATCATTGCAGAAGAGAATATGAATGATCTTAATAACCACGATGACTATGATCATGACTATGATAACAATATGGATAAGTCTCCAACGTCTACAACTGTGACGGATGTATTTGCGGATATACACGAGTTGAAGACACATCCAAATCTGATCAACAATGAATATCTCGATGAAAGTTTGTTTGACGATTTGGATGAAGACGATCTCAAATATCTAAACACGCTTTATCACGAAGATAAACATCATCATCGTCATAGCCATGGACATGGTAGTAAAGGAAGACGTGATTCATCAGGGGTGTCATCGAATAGCAATAGCAATAACAATAGCAGTAAGAGAAATAATAGTCAGGCTTCATATAGTCAGGGTACTAGACATGGCTCATCATCATCACAGAAGTATTTACCCAAGGATATGAATGATGACGATGAAGATCTAGCATATAACTCACCAAAGACATTGGTTGATGGGTTGATAGAAGAACATCCTCATCGTATTGCGGGTCAAAGCAGTTATAATCATAGTCACAACGAACCAAGTACTCCGATATCGAATACAAGTTCAGCTGGAGACTATGAATCACAAGTTGAGATGGGATATTCATATGTGGTGAAGCAGAAGCGATAGGTGCCTTATAAGCAATAAATAGTAATATGGCTCATGTTCGTTGATGAATCAATGGGCAGCCACACGTCAAACATGGTTCTGTGTCAATAGACGTTAGTAATATAATGGTAATGATAAATGCAAATGGACATTAATAAACATTTTTTTTAGATCATAGCGTAGTGCAGGTATCTCATTTACTGCTATGAAGCTCCATGAATGAGCTGCGTGTACACCATTGACACTTCATGGGACGTTGTCAATTGGAGAGAATCGAATCAAAGCCACTTGTTTCATGCAGGCTCCCATTGAGTTCCAGATTAAGCAATAAATTCATGTTTCATGGGTTTAAGAAATGGACATCAACACAGAAAAGGCTATAATAATTAACTAGAGAGTGTTAGAGCGGTATTAGCAATAGTCAATTGATAGTACCAAGAGAAACATAAAAATAAGAATAATAGTATTAAAAAAAACGTATAGTAGTCAATAGTTCATAAAGACAGGTATCAAAAGTTTACACAGCGATTCATTTGCCCTCTAAAGTTCATGGTTTTCTTTTTCTTTTAAGAGTTTCAGTTCTCTCTTGTCTCCTTCTTCCTTTCTATGATTCATACCAGGAAGTTCCTTCATTTGCATCTGTAGAGTTACACAATTAGCGTATCCTCAAAATTTATTCAGATGCCTCAGCAGTATCTCTTGGAGAGAGAAGAAGGTCGAGTTTGGCTAAAGGGAGACGATATTGTTAGTAGTCGAGTCATATGGAGCATGAAAGTGTATACTTACTCTGAACAAAGGAGACAGATGAGCCCTTGGTACCATCCTCTCTCTCATAGGTGTCCTGGTTGATGGCAACATCAACGTGGACAAGGGAACCCTTCTTGACGTAGTTGGTCAAAAAGTCCACTTGCTTTTCGCTAAAGCAGACAATGTTGAACCAGCTTGTTGGGTAGTCCTTGCTTGTCTGGACTGCCAATGGGTATCTGACGTACTTCTTACCGTTACTGGACACGGTTTCCTCGATGTCTGCGCCAACACGGCCAATGAATTGACCTCTGGCGGAGTAAGCACGTGAGGCGGCGGAAGCAGCAAAGGCTCTGTTGGAGATCTGGGCGACTGTTTGTCTGAACATTGTGGTTTGCTTCAAGAGAAAAGAGTTTGGTTCAATTGCAATTGATGGGTCTTTGTTGTTTCTGAAGTTGTTGTGAGTAAAGACAAGAGATTTGTTTCATGATATTTTAATTTATTGTTGTGAAGCCAGCGTTTTTGGCGTTTATTATATAATCTTTGCCTGCGAAAAGTTGGTTTAAATATGCGAGTAATCACTTTCTACGTGCTGTTAAATGGCCCAATGCGGTAGTTTCCTGTAACAGGAAACGAGAAAGAAAAATTAGACAGTTCCGATTAGTTTGCACGTGATAATACGCCTAAATATGACATCATCTCGATCAGAGCGGTCTGAAACTAGCTTATCGCAGCAGCGGCCAGACTTCTCACTTTTATGATATGCGGCGGCAAGCTGGGACCTATAAGATATCTAAGCTGCATCCCTTATATTATATTAAACTTTCATGGCACCTTATTTATATAGATTACTTGTCACCTAAATATAATTATGCGAAAGCTACATTATTTCTTTTTGCCTTGGATATAATAGAGCGATCTATAAATCACCAGCAACTCAGCATAAACAAGCTATCAACTAATTGTTTAGACCAAACTAATCAACAGCCCTTACCCATACCCTTGCAGAGCAAACAATAACACACCTGCCAGAATGAACACAAACGTCACAGTTCCTCTCCGCAGAACAACGAGTAGAACAAACACACACGAGTTGGGCTCGTTGGAGTTGATTGAAAACGAGGACGTCTTGAATGGTCATAGCACCAGGTTTAATGAGTTGAGCTCAAACTCCGGAGTTGATAGCGACTGGATCTTGTTTTCTCCACATGACACAAACAACAACGGTGAACATGGGGACTACTATGCGAATGAGAACGAAGATCTTGAGTATAGCAACGTTGTCAGTGGTGACAGTATTGGATTTGATAGCGGTGTTTACCGTCATGGTGGTGATGACGTTTTATCTGAAAGTTTGGATGAGGTTGGGGCACAGAGCGAAGATGACGAAGATGATGACGATTCACTAATTGACACGTTAGGGTCTGTGAATGCTCCGCTTAGTATTGAACTCCACGTTGGATCCACGTTGATGATCAGTGAGAGGGAGTCATTCGAAGAAGAACAAACAGAATCGTTCACAAAGGACGACTACATCAAGAACCGGGTGGACAAGTGGAGAAAAGATCAGGCAAGAGAACTCATCAACGCGTTGCACAGATCATCACAGACGTCGAGCGAGAGATTAGCCGCCTCATGGGGAATTGACGATAACATGTTTATGACTGGAGACTCCACGGAAGATGATGTTGAAGAGCAATCACACTCCAAGCAGCCACAAAGCAACACGCTCCACGGCTCAAAGAGATTCTATGGCGATGAGATTCTCAGAAATTGCACACAGTGGGAGGCAAACAAGGTTAAGAAAATGGCCATTAAGCTCTCAACTTCCTTAGTAAGAGATCACTCACTCACTCATACTCATACAAATACACAATACAACACATCAACGTATAATAATCAATCATCATACAACAACAGTCTAAGAAGAAGATCACTAACGATATCGAACATTGCTAGATCAACAAACAGCAATAACAGGGATTCATCTTTACTCTCATTGGCAAGATCGGCAAATCGATACATCATCAACAGTCATTCCGGTAACGTTACGAATAGTACCAGCAATAACATCATTCAGAGTGCGTTGGACTCTGTAAGCTCCTCATTGACGTTATCCACAAATTCTATAATGTTTGGCACTATCGTTTAGTTAAACCCAACTGATTACTGACTCTTGGTTAATAATACGAATACACATTAAATGATCTATAGACAAGCCTAAAGTAGTTGTATAAACAGTAAGTACGTGTATTAAATTTAAGTACAATAACAATAATCATTTTATCTACAATCTCAACCATAAACAGACTTATAATACAACAACAGCATAACCAACTTCATCTTCTGTTATCACTGTGCTAACCCACTATAGTTACCCGCAACTAAGGTTTTTGAGCATGGGACTTCAACCCATTCATCTTGTGCAAATGGATCATCTTCATCAAACTTGTGCTCTTCAATAGACAATTTGGAGAGTACAGCTTGACTAGAACGGATACCACTGGATTGGTTTACGGTGAACTTGACACCAACTCCATTATCTCCCTCTTGCGCTAAAGAATCCGTCATGAATCTAGCAACAAGTTTCAAATCGTTTGAACTGTTCAATTCAACGGTCTCTTTGAACTTCCATGAGACTCTTGATTTCTCTCTGTTGAATGAACCTTGAGGTTTGGATAACGCCGATTTAGCAGATGCACCTTTAATGGCCACAGAGACAACCAAATCGTTCAGTATCACCGATTCACCTTCTTTCAGTTGTCCAATGATATCTGGCGATAGTTTGATAGTCAACATAACACTGGCTTGATGTGGTTCAAATCTCCAGACTGGTAATACCACAAATGGTGCTACAGTGTCATTAAGAGAATATTTTAAACCTCCAACGGTACGTCCAAATATAACATTTGGTATGATTTCAAACTCTTGAGATTCAATCTGTTTGAGGAATTGTCCATTAGGAATAATCTTGCCAAATGATTCAGATCCAATGATCTTTATATTTGTCTTTTCTGGGACTTGCGATCCATCATCATGATAGTTGAATGCGATTTCACCGATGACTTGTGATGTCAATTGTTCGCCATCTTTGAATTTAGCATTGACAACCTCAACAACACTGGCATTTAAACCAGGGCTTACTAGTTCTGGATGTTGGAATAAGCCACCTGTAGAGATAGAAGATCCAGTCATCTGTGGACGAAGTTGTGGGGCACCAAAACTGTTAAAGCTAGAGAGACGTTTGTTTTGATTGGCTTCATGATCAGCAATGTTTAAATTGTTGAACAGTCCAGATTGAATATCACGTCTTGCAACAGTTGGTGGTTGAGGTAAAGCACCATGGCTGACTGTACTACCAGTCGTAGCACTGTTATGTAATGTATTGTCAAAGCTATAAGCAGCAGAGTCTTCACGAATCTTTGACAAGTTTTGAGATCCAAATCCAGTCTTTCTAGAAGGAGGTGGGGGTGGGGCCTTATGCTGATCTCCTAATTCACCATCAGAAACAGTGCTAGCAGCATATCCAGTTGAGCCATAGTTGTTCTGTTGTGGTATTTGCTGTTGTAAAGGTTGTTCAACAACTGGACTTCCATTGATATGAGAGGAAGCATCAGAGAACGAGTTAGCAGAGGACTCACCGTTGAACACGTTATTCGACGACGCTGACTTGGAGATAGGCTTCAATGGTTCTTGGTTCAAAGAAGTTGGGGTGTCAAGAGTAGGCTGCTTTGAGATTGGCCCCGGAATCAACACAGGAGCTGATGGTAATTGTCCAAAGGATGGTGGGTGGTTGTGGTTGTGGTTGTTGTTGTGGTTGGAACTGTTGCTGTTGCTGTTGCTGTGGAGGCTTTGACAATGGCGACGAATCCTTAGAAATTGTCGCTGGTGGTTGAGATTCTTGATAGGCCAGGTTCGATGAACTTGGTCCGTTTGATCTGAAAGTCGACGAGATGAACGAAGAAGATCTACTTGACCTCTTTTGTGTTTGTGGTGGTTTTGGTGGTTCATTGAGCGAAGAAGACTCTGATTCAGGGAATGATTCGGCAACTTGGAACTTCTTATCCTTTTTATTCCTCTTACCAAAAATGGAGCCGACTTTGGATTTCAGTTTGGTTCTACGCTTATCCTTACCATCTTTGAAGTCTTTCGTGGTCTCCTTGGCTAATTCACTTGTAGAATCACCATTCGAGCTCTGTTGGACGCTATTTGCGGTGCTTGCCAATGAGAACGAACGAATACCATGATGATGAGAAGCAGTTGGTGGCGGAGCATGATATTGAGAAGAAGATGGCATTGTTGGGTTCTGTGCCACGACTGGAGACTCCGCAGCTTCTCTAGCAGCTTTTGGAACGTATTGAGTCTCGCTTGAAACTTTTGCAAATCTTTCAATTTCCACTTCAGGGTTGAAGTTGAGGATCGTTTCCAAAGTCTTCTCGTTACTTGATGAGATCTTGTTCAGCGAGTCAGAGTACGCAGTGATGAATCTTAACAGACTGTCTCTTAAAAAGTTCAATCTTCCCAAGTCGGTGTTCTCAAACACTTCAAAGACGTATGGAGCACGAACGTTCCAATTCTCACTTGATTGATCCAATTGAGCTTGATATTTGGACAACTTTTCTTGATGCTTTGCAGGGTTCTCGTTGTATTTGGCCACTTTCTCGGAGGATAGCTCAATGTTTTGCGCAACCTCTTTGAGTTTGGCGTGCATTGTTCTCATTTCACTCCATTGAGGGTTTTTTGTCGTGTATGAGTTCAGAGGATGGATCACTTCACTCTCAACAACGTGCTTGAGGGAGTTGTTAGCGTCAATCTCATCCTTAATTTCACTGATGATCTGGTTCCAGATCTCAGAAAGGTGTCCGATGGCATCAACGTTGTAGTGCTTTAGCTCTTCATGCGATAGCACGTTGTTTGCAATGATACCACGCTCAACGTTTTTGTTCAAATCCTGTGAGTCCTTCACAAGAGAGGCCAATTGATGCAGATACTGCGATTTTATTTGGTAGTACTTCTTGAAGAAGTCAGAAAACTCGTCATTCAGCAGCTTTGCCTGACTCAATCTCACCCTGACGATCTCGGTAGCATCGATCGGCTTTTGGGAGACGAGGATGGATGACGCATACTGCGTTCTTTCCAGTTGTTGGTCCATGGCGTCTTGTAACGGTCAAGTGTTGAAGCTCTTTAATGTTCCGGTAACCTCTTTAGCAGTGTGTGTCTTTAATTTACGACAGCGGATGAAGCAATAGCGGCTAGTATGCTCTTGATAGGGAGTGAAGTACACTCAGTCACACTGTCAATCGTTTCTGCCACGCAGGGTGTGCAAGCAATTAGCTGGAAGTTCTAGCGGAAAGTTTACCTGGTCTCTATCGGTTACCCAAAGTTACAACAGGTAGCTGTGGTTGAAGATGGCTGTTTGCTTTCAAATTCCAATCGAATCAGCTAGCTCAATTATGAACGATCGGATGTATTTTATTTGATCAAGATTTCCACTAATTACTTACTGCTTTAACGTCTCATGTGCGGTTCCTCGGCCGGTGAGTTTTTTCCCTGATAATATTTAGCTGCTGCCGACGCTGATAGAAACTAATTACTGGCAGCAGCAGCTGGCGGTGCTACTGAGGCGGGCCGAGGGACGGTGCAATATGGGGGAGGGAGTTTTCGGGGATCTCACAATTTTATCGCAGTTGCACAGAAATCTCAGCTGCTGGAGCTCTGCGCAGTTATAAAAATTGCCTCCTAATTTTAATTAAGAGCACGAACACCCAAAACTTAGCCAGCCGCTATGTGCGGCGCTAACCAAAATTAGAATCTGTCCCAAAACGGAAACCACAGAGCTAAATCAAAACAAAAGGGACGGCAGTGGATCCATATTATCTCGGTATAAATATATGGAAATTAAAGCTTATCACAACAAAATCAATGCTACAACTAGACACCATTCAATGGTAAAAATATACGTTAACACAGTTCTCGTATTAAAAATTATTGTTCTATCGTTATTTGCAAATATCCTAAACGTGGTCGGTGTGAAACACTCCATCTGGTGATCATGAGATACTCAGATTAATTGCAAAATCCACGATACCACACGACAACGATGTTTATTGTCGGCATATATAGATGTATCATAGCACATTGTATAGTATAACATAGTATAGTATAGCACATATTCATACCCCAGCTTTCTTCTCCTAAAGAAATCTCAAAAAAAACCAAAAAAAAAATCAAAATCAAAGTCATAATCATAATCATATAAAGCAAAATCTTTATCGTCTGTATTTCCAGCTTTATCGTTAACATACCCCATTACATTAGCAACAAATGCATCTTTTTCGAACTCTTCTATCACTCAACATTATCTCTCTTTCTCTTTACCACTCATCTTGATCCATGATATCACTTGGAATGGCCAAGACCGGGCCAGAGAATCCGAAGTTCAGTCCCTTTAGTTCTGAGCTCATCTGAACATCTTCATCAGCATCAGGTTGTGGACCAAACTCTCCTTCGTAGATAACAGCTCCTGCTTTTCTTCTAACTTCGATGAACTGACATTCGAGTAAGTTGCAAATGTCAATGGCAGTTGGTCTCTGCTCAGGAGCTGGCCTGATCATCTTTTGAACAATTCTATCCAGTGCACCTTTACCATCAACTAAGAATTTAGGAGTCCATGATGGCAACTTCCTAGAGTTATCTCCAACAGAAGAGTAAGAAGATCCCGTGATGTTTGTAATGTTCATAGGGGAAGAGAATGTAGATGCTCTAGAGTTCATAGAGTCGTTGAACAGATTGGCATTCAAATCACCAGAGCTCAATCTCCCAGCCTCGGACAAATCACCGGATCTCAATTTATGCCACTGGACTCCATTTTCAGGAAGCACAATGTTAGCTGCAATTTCAACCATTATTAACCCAAATGAAAACACATCAGCAGGTTTATCGTACTTGGACTGATGAATAATCTCAGGCGCAATGTATTCTCTATCGCCTTCTCTTTCAATCTCTTTGACTGCAGGACACTTAGCTGCCATTCCGAAATCGCCAATCTTCAAAGAACCTTCAAATGTGATGAATATATTAGCAGGTTTCAGATCAAGATGCATGATGTTACAAGAATGGATAAATTTCAATCCCATAGCAATTTCAACCATAATCTTCCAAATTCTCCATTCATCAAGCTTGGACGATTTACCACTATCCGCAAGGAATTTATCCAATGGACCATTCTCACAGAATTCCATCATGATATATAAGTGATCATTTTGTTCCCAATCGTTAATAAAATTGATAACATACTCTTTACCTTCATCATCATTTGGTTCATTCTCTTGTAGAGTCTTGAGCAGTTCAACTTCCTCAAATACCCTCTTACGATGCTTTGGACCTAAAAGTGGGGTCTTTATACGCTTGACTGCATACTTGACAGTTTGGAAGGTAATTTCGTAGACGTTTGAAAATTCGCCGTTACCGACAAGTTGAACATTCTCAAACTTAGATGTTAGATGTTCATCAACGTTGGAGTTCAGGACTGAGAAGGCAGATGTGTTACCAAATGCAGAGACATTCGAAAAATCTCCAGAAATGTCGCCTGTAAAATCAAGTGGTGTTCTTGGTGAATCAACATTAGAAACAGCAGTGGTATCAACTGTAGCTCTAAGATTCTTTATCAACTCCTTTCTTGCATTTCTTAAACGAGTTGGAGTCGCTGGATCAATAGCGGCGTTTGACTCATCATCAAATATGGACTCATTACTCTCGTCAAACTCACTTGTGAATTTCCATAGACAATCTCGTAGACCGTTGGCATTTAGCTGTCTTGTAGACCTAGTTAATTTGGAGGTACTATGTGATGGAGAATGATCATAAGGAGAGCCATTGTTTGACTCATCGTCTATGTGCTTTGGTGTTGAGTTGTCGTTGATCATAGGAGAGCTTGCAGATATCACATTTGCCAAATTAGAAGATGGAAATGCACTTGCCTGTACAGTTGATTGTAGATGAACTGGTTTTTTGCAAGGAGTTTCTGGTGGATTAAAAGATTCTGACAGAGTTCTATTCTTCTTACTCATTAAACCCGTTGACATGAATGCAGTTTGTAATGGCTTCACAAATTTGTATGAGTTTGGTGTGAGAAAGTCAGAGTCGATGTCATCTTCGGTGTTCTGAATACTTGTAACTGATTTATTTTGAGCCTTTTCATGCTTTGTCTTATGTTTTGCAGGTTTAGATGGTGAGTTTGTGGGTGACTCAAAGTTTTCCTCATCATCGACTGCCTGAAGAATATCCTGTTTCAGAGGTGAGTGAGAGATCACAGATTCTGGACTGAATCTATCCGATATCACCATTTTCCTTAGCTTATTGAGCTTCGTCTGAATTGAAGTCCGACTTGACTCCGATGTAGATGTATTGAGTGTAGAGTTGATGAGCTTCTGGTTCTCATAGCTGATGAATGGCGACAATCCAGCACTGCCGTTACTGGCCGGTCTTTTCAACTGGTTCTTGGGTATCGTTGGTGTTGATGGTTCTTTGAAAGGTGACCAGTTTTCAACATCCATATTTGTGTCCTCCATCTCCTGATCTGAAAGCTTCTTCTTCAGCAGGGAGAATTTCGGAGATATGTGTTTAGGAGACGCGTCAATGCTTAGATTGAGAAGACCAACACTTCTTCTGAGGCCTTGAGACCCCTGTGATGAAGATGCGTGCTTATGCTTTGGAGTTACTTGTAACTCCTCCAATGGTGGATTTTCACCAGTGAATGAGTGGAAAGATGTGTCTTTCATTTGAGGAGAGTTCATGCTCTCGTTCATGACTCTCTTCTTAGATGCGTTGGATGCTTCAATCTCGTTGAGTGACAACCTCTGATCTTGTCGACGCGTAATCATTCTGTCCTGTATCTTGTTGTTGATAACAATGATGATGAACCTGCCAGCAGGTGACTCTTAAATGATGATAGGTGAAACCCTGACGTGAAGTATATGTCTATATAGCACAGAGATATGGGTCCAGCGAGCCCTGTAGTTGTATTCTGCTGGTTCCAGGAAGGTATAACGTAGCTGTTGTTGTTCTGCCTTTTAAATCCCCTTAGCCGCGGTGGCAGTTTCCTTTGGTTGGTGTCTAGGAAGCTGTGTCTGCGGTGGTGTGGACAGTTGAAGGAGTGAAGAGTCCTCGAGGAGGTGTGAAGAGAGTAAGTTTGTGGTAGTGTTGGTGCACTAGCTGCTGCTGTAGCTGATGGGTTGGGCTGGTGCCGTTGTTGTCGGTGAAGCTGTACTATTTAAAACTACTAGCGAAGGCGTTCAAATTTATTTGTTTTGATTTTTGCAAACTCTGGTGAACCTGTCCATTTAGCTCTGCTTGCTAGGCGCCGCAGCGGGGCCTCACGCAGCTGCCGATTTGTTTACGCTTCGTGGCGCGTACCGTGCTGTGCGTTTCTACAACAACATTTTTGTTCTCCTATTCATGCCTTAATTCCCAGCTATTGGAACAGATCACATTCTTCGATTAGATGAGCTACTGCAGCTATAACACAAGCACATTGGACTAGAATCTGCCTTATGTGCGATCACCTAAGTACGCAGCATATCAGTATTTGTCTTGCACCAGCAGCAGAGATATGCTCATGTCTGGGACTCTTCGGAACGTACATCTGGAGCGCTCATACATGAGATTGTGATCGTCTGTTGGTTGAAGATCATGACAACAACTTTCTATGTGTTCCGAGCTGTATATGGATTATGCTTTATTATCCAAAATTGGATGTGATGCTTTTTTTGGGATAAACCCGCTCGATCTGGTGACCTTACATGATGAGAAGAACATTGAACACATATTCAAAGAACAAGTATGTATAACTAGACTCTTCTATGTACAGTTCATGCTACACTATGCCGACAATCGACCAGCTGCTCGAGATTAATATCGACATCTATCCATGATCAATTACAGGCTACTATATGATGACCTAGGCAACGTCATTCATAGATGTTGTGTGAAGCAAACTGTACAGAGATGCTTAATTAGGTTTCCTAAACTTGGAGGTTGACTTATGTCAAGCCAAGGATAAGAATATAAGAGTGCTGCAATATTAGCGCCACGTCTAGTGATATCCGCGTTCAACTTTGAGAGATCCGTATAAAGAGATATAGAGGTCAGAGTGCATGGGTTTTGTTATTCTTTCTAGACCGAGCTGAACCCGCTGATTTAGCTGCTTATCTCTGGTTTTAATATCACGGGCAACCGCAACAGCAACGTCAGCCCTAGTCGGTGTGTCTAGACTAACTGCAGTCTGCTTTGTTCTACGATCAGTCGCACAGAAAGGACCAAACTATCACGGAATCATTACAATGACACCCTGCAGTTATAAAACAAGGTCAAAATACTACACATTCAAAGTTCAAATATATTTCGGTTGTCAATGGGATAGAACAGCTGTACCACTAGTTAGCGAGCATCATCACTAGTTCAATATGTAATTGTTGTGTATTGCAAATTACACGTTTATTGAGTTAATGAACACTAATTTAATGTGCATCAAGGATTGCTGGCATAATCAGTTGTCAACAACGTGACCCCCTTGCGTATGAGTTTATATAATTAGCAGCTATAACATTCCCCGTAATAAACTCAAGTCTTGGTATACATAGAGATAAAAACAACAGATCACAGATAATCCACACCAGCTGCAGCTAACGCATTATGCAATACCATGTGCAACTGTTAGCTCAACAAGTACAAAACATCGACAAGGTATGTACTGGATTATTATTAAAAGAGCGCATGCAGTACAGTTGTGCAAGTACGTACTTTGGCTTTTAGCTTTTGGCTTTTAGTACCATTTTGGTCATTTATTATATTAAGCACCCATCTTGATGACTGAAACGGCTGTACTTGTCTAACTTGATTGAGTAATGACGATCAACGCTTTCGACGTCGGGTGCGTGACTGTAAAAATACAAGACGTCGAATGAGAGCAGCTAGCCATTCCATAATTGGACGATCAAAATCCAACGTCTCCAATGGGCACCTGGTGTTATTATTTGGGCCCGCAGCTTAGCTAGGTATGCTTGTGATCAGCAATATTGCCTGCTAGCTGCTGTACAATGTGTATGTAATTACCGGCTCAGATCAGCCACACTGGTGAAATATAATATGGTACAGATTATAGCTGGCGCCGTGGATCGATAAACGGTTCTGGTCCACATTTAACGATGATCCTCGTCCAGCAATATATATAATGTAGTTTGATATAACTGCTGGATCATGATCATTAATGAACCAAAGTACATGCTAATTATTAGCTGATCAACATAATATTATCCCAGAAATGGTCCACCGTACTCCAGACCTACGTGAAGTGATCCATTAAATATGATTTATAATTATATTGTCGACTTTGTGTACCATACAATTATGGACCCAATATGACCACCGTGCAATCCGCTTAAGCCACCTGCAGGCACTCGCCACTTCCCAGCTGCCCCACTTATAGGGCAGTCACAAAAAACGTGGTGTGTAGTCGACAGAGCCGCCCGAGCTCGCTTAGGCGGTGAATAATGCGTATAGTCGGTGGCCGCTGAAGTACTTTTCCCGTTTACTGGGCCAACTGTAGTATAATTATATTAATCCAGATCCAGAAAATTCGTGGCGATCTGCTAGACGTACAGCGACTTAATATTTGAGGATTTGATGGACGATCGGTTAATTTGAGGATAAATATATTTGATCTGCTGGTCCAGAACTGGGATGTTGACTCGGTCAATAAATGTGTGATTAACAATAGTTAACGGTCCTTCCAACAGCAGAGACCAAAATATTGGTAAATGGGCTGCACATTAACAGTCTCAAAGTTGTCCGTATAAATCGGCGCAACTAGCACGCAGCGCAGCTATAGGAACTTATCAATTGACAAGAACGATGGCTCGTAATGCCCGCGATGCTAGTAGTCATCTAATCTGGTGTGTAGAAACAGTACAGATAATATCTCCAAGAGGTCATACAGCTATCAGCTTCCCTTGTAACGGAATAGTACAATTCTGTCTGATGATCAAACTATAATCCAATGAAAATGGTTTCATTAAAAGGCAAATATAATATTTGCTATCGTTGATGCCTGCTACGACGTGACCTATAATAATTATTTTATGCCACACATAAGATGCGGGCCTTGATCTTGGGTAACTAAACGTACGATTTTGCTGTCGGCTCCACTACAATCAGTGTATCCTTATGTACTCGAATCTGCTACTCCGCTAGATCTGTACAACGTAAAGCCCGCCTGGGAACCCCATAGTCAGTCACCAACATCAACGACATTAACGTCATCGACGTATACTATCTTGGGGCTATATATAGGCTTTGAAGTCTGTATAGCTCACATCTTGTAGCTGTCATTGATGGCTGTATGAAATCACATGTATAGTTAATTGATGGTTAGCTTCATCCAAACTAAAGGATTCGGCTGATCACGTCGGCTGCTGTTGTTCTATATTGA
Organism: Williopsis lachancei; assembly: GCA_030567175.1. NCBI lineage: Eukaryota > Fungi > Ascomycota > Saccharomycetes > Phaffomycetales > Wickerhamomycetaceae > Williopsis > Williopsis lachancei. The sequence goes on from JAJLRR010000026.1 coordinate 47,471, forward strand.
TCTCTCAAGGTATGGTGCTAATCTATTTACCCAGATCAACAGCATAACACTACTTTATCAATGAGCAATATGCTAGCTTTGACTGGACATGTCAGTGTCAAAGTAGGACACCACGGATGCTGTACAAGGACTTGCACATATTGATACAGCAGCAGCAGCTGATGGATTCAACTAGTTTCATTGAAGCATACTGAGGCACAATGTTTCATCGCGTCTACATGATCCAAAGTACTGACTTGATGGTCCAAAGTAATAGTCACAGCTGTCAGCTGTAATATTTTGCCATGTTTTCATGTCTATATTGATATTGTATAGATGAATAACATTAGTATCATGGCCGTCGGCGACGCTACGTTGGGTGTTTAGATCAGAGCATTTGATCGGAATGTTGGAAGCACCTGCATCCAACGGTATGTCGGATTCTGCATGCGCACCACTATAAAAAACCCGTTGGTCTTAATATCGGTGCATAGTGGCATTAGAAGCAGCATTAGCGCAACGGCCGGCCGATTAACGTAGTTCTCGACATCTTGCAGGAAGAGTTCTAGAGCAGATCACCTCCACGCAGTATCAACAATGATGTTATCGCCAACCTTTAAAGTTGACTTGTTGGTTTATGCTCAATATGAAGCTCACGACTGGGTGAATTATACTAGTGCGCCTTGCTCCACTATTGCTTTTGCCTGGAGGCCTCAGTTGACACGACAAAGTAGGCGAAGTTTGATCCATCGCTGCGTTGAAGTATACATATGGCCACGATAGTACAGCCCAACTATCATCGACTGTTCGTTATAAACAGTATTTGACTGGACCGGCCGTCTCCGCAAGTAAAGTTTACAGTTAGTTTTAATCACCATCTACTCGAATTACATGCTGAATGCCGATGATCTTCAGCATATAATAGCTCTCATTCCAAAACACATAAACGTCGATGAGATGATGATCTCTGCATGATCTTCTGAATTGTGCATTGTGCGATGCTACAAATAATTGGTCCTCCAACGGTCTCCCAAATTTGATAATCGAGGTGTCTGCATGAGTTATACTAGCATAACGTGTCTCCATTGGGAATAACTTTATCCAAATCAGGAATATAATCAGTGTTAACGACGGATCAGACAGTATGCAGATCAGCACTCAATTTTCCATACTTAATTAATGAAGTATATCGTGGTCTGTCACAGCTAGTATATGAACCATCGGACATCTGCATGAATAAAGCATATATCATAATATAATCATTACATATTCATGGTATGTGCCATAATACAACTAGTGGGCGCTTTCATGAGAATTATATACTAGTGCGGACCAATAACAAGATACTGCTCGATATGTTTTATATTATCTTCATTTAGATACCGAACTAATTCAAAAACCCGAACAAGACAACATTAATCTGATCGATATCAAGATAGAGTAATTCGACGATCAGATGAGTTTGAATAAGATATCATGCCTTCCGGAATGCTAGGCTCTCATCGACGTTTCAAGTAAGCTGTAGGTAATTTGGGATTTGAATTAAGATTTTCCTTAGAAACAGGAATACTACATTACCTCATAATTACTGGCTTTAGCCTCGCCATCTTCAACAGTTGAAGCAGAGCCCGATGATCATGGGTGTCCAAGATGGTTGAGCGAGCAGAGTTGGTTTTTTATCCATACCACTGCAGTTATATCAATAGTACTTTGGTTGTGAGTACATAAATTAAGAGTCTAAGCGTCTTACCATAGCCACAATTATTCAGAACAATTTAGATTCCAATAAGAGTTTAAATCACGGTGATTCATATACTATCTAGCTTAAAAGTTCTCTTTTGTCGATTCATCATGATAATTGAGGCTAGTGTGAGATGGACGACTCCTAAAGATTTGTCTCTCAAACCACCCTTCACCTGAAGGGATGAGCAGTGTGATATTGTTGGAGTAAGTTGGAATAGTAACACTTGTTCACCCATATATGGACCATCCATACGATCTCCAGCTAATTGCCATGGTAGTTGTACCAGAACACGCTTGTTTGCATACGCCCCTTCTAATTGATAAAAGAAAGAGCTTAAGCACTAATGAAGTTTTTTCAAAATACGTAATTTTTTTTTCAGAAGTACTTACTGCACCTACTGGCATACCAAAATTCTTAGGGCTGAATGGATTTAAATATAACAGGACTATATTAATACTAGTGCAATAAATGTGTATCTACACCACACGACTACCTGAGTCGCTATGATATCATACGTTCATGATACGTCTCTAAAAGTTCCTTGAGAAGCTCATCTACATTCGTTTATCGTTCAACATTGTACATGCTTTGTGGTATAAAAAAACAAACCTCGGACTAACACATCATTTCGAAACATCAAAATACCAACTCTTATAATGACTAACGATTAACCAAATTGACATTTACAACTGTACTCTTCGACTGATAAACAGGAAAGTCTCCAATCATCTGTTTCATATGACAACAAAGTGGGAAGAAAGTAAAATTTATGGATGTAGCTTTTAAAATTAAAATTGAAATCAAACAACTGATAATACAGCGCTTAGATGTTCAATTTAGTACGTCTCCAGTGTCTTCTCTTAGCGTTGTAACGGATGGTGTTGTTGGTTCTCAATCTGATCCATTGTGGCAATGGACGGTTGGTGTTTTGAGCCTTAGCCAATTTTTGCTTGGTCTTGAAAGATTTTTGAGACTGATTATTGTTGTTAGTATATAGGGTTCACTATAGCTGGCGTAAATTCGGGATAATGAGATCTGGTTCCTTCTTTTGTACTATTCATTGTTCTCCCATTGAGTTTTGCTCTGACATAGATGTTCACATTCATGGAATCGGTTTATCTCAGGTCTGTATAGTTACTTCATATTAGCTCTATCTTTCTTGTTTCTTGAAGTTTCACTTCCTTGGTTCTACTCGTTCAATATTATCACGCTGCTCGACGTCTATGATCTAGATGAACAATCACTTCATTGGTTACAGTCTCATTATCTCATTTTATCACTTGGGTACATACAGGCATTGTTACTTTCTTGCTGTCCTCTATCCTTTAGTACACTTGTTGATGTTTGAAGAGAGCTGAACTTTTTCATGGCTCAGCTACTCGCACTTCCCACTGTGCTGCTCCTACCATGCAAAATTTGGCAGTGTTCGCGAAGCTAAAATGACCTTAACTACGTGTGTCCGGATGCTGTGCTAAGTGACTGTCCAAACAAAAGAGTTCATGCTCGAGGGCTACAGAAGGAATGTCAGGTGACTTTGTAAGAGGGCGCGAAGGTATTCGATCAACATTATAGAGCTTCGAGACTAGTACCAGTGGATTTTTCAAAATTTTCCACATCAACGCAACACAACGAAGAGCTCTTGAAAGATTTCGAAGGTACGCAGCTACATCAAAAATGACCAGAACTTCTGTCCTCGCTGACGCTTTGAACGCTATCAACAACGCCGAGAAGACCGGTAAGAGACAAGTCATCATCAGACCATCGTCTAAGGTTATCATCAAGTTCTTGCAAGTTATCCAAAAGCACGGTTACATTGGTGAATTTGAGTACATCGATGACCACAGATCCGGTAAGATCGTTGTTCAATTGAACGGTCGTTTGAACAAGGTTGGTGTCATCTCCCCAAGATTCAACGTCAGAATCGGTGACATTGAGAAGTGGACTGACAACTTGTTGCCAGCTAGACAATTCGGTTACGTTATCTTGACTACCTCTGCTGGTATCATGGACCACGAGGAGGCCAGAAGAAAACACGTCTCTGGTAAGATCTTGGGTTTCGTCTACTAAATTGCTTGTTTATTGAATGATAAACGAATAAAAAGTGTATTTTAATGACAGATATATGAAAGCTGTAGAAGGTCGTAGTGATCAAGTGAGTGATAAGGACTATTCAATATAACAACCTCTAAACTTCTACAAAGAGAGCCTATACCTTTATGCATTCCATGGGCTTTCAGTCCTCTTCAGGCGCTTATGGATAAATAATAGCTGCTGTATCTTCTTCCCCAGGCACAATTCAGGCATCTCTAATCATTAGTGCCATGGTGGCCTTTAATGTAGACGTTAGACGTGTATGTAACCACACTAGTAAAACGCACAATAGACTTTTGTGACTTTTTGCCCTTTCACGTGATAATACATAGGTCTTTATTTTAGTGCACTGTGTTACGCAGCCCTGCCCAATTATGCTGCCCGCGCCCGAAAAGTTTTCGATCGTGAGCTTCCAAAGCCACGCAAAACTTTTTTCAATGGCAGCTACTCACACTAGCAAGTACAAACATCAACATATCAACCACACAACATTAAAGATGGCTTCTGGTATGTGGATGCTCAACATGGAAGAGTGCATCTGAGTAGAAGAGACGAAGAGAGAACATATCTTAATAGAATATTTCAAAAGAAGGTTTACTTCACGCAATTACAGACTTACACTCGAGTTTTGATGTATAGAGCAGTTTGTGCAGACATCATCAATAATAGAGAACAAAATGGAGACCGATAAATCAACGTCTCAATGCATTTAGGAAAGAGCATTGAACCGTATTAAAACTGATATCATTATCGTTCCCTCTATCTGATGAATAGTCTAATTGTCAATGTCAAATCAACACATGTCTCTCGAAACTACAGATGCACCCCTTTTTCGTTCAATAAAGAACAAAGTACTAACCAACTACCCCCTCTAGCTAACGTTACCCTCGGTCCACAAGTCCGTGATGGCTCCCAAGTCTTTGGTGTTGCCAGAATCTTCGCTTCATTTAACGATACCTTTGTTCACGTTACCGATTTGTCCGGTAAGGAAACCATCTCCCGTGTCACCGGTGGTATGAAGGTCAAGGCTGACCGTGACGAGTCTTCCCCATACGCTGCTATGTTGGCTGCTCAAGATGTTGCTGTTAAGTGTAAGGAGGTTGGTATCACCGCTGTCCACATCAAGTTGAGAGCTACTGGTGGTACTTCCACCAAGACCCCAGGTCCAGGTGGTCAATCTGCTTTGAGAGCTTTGGCTAGATCAGGTTTGAGAATTGGTAGAATTGAGGATGTTACCCCAATTCCATCTGACTCTACCAGAAGAAAAGGTGGTCGTCGTGGTAGAAGATTATGATTTACTCAATTTTGTTGTAATTCAAAAATCATTCATGACTCTACACCTTTCATCATCCATTATTTCACGAGGCAAAAGTTGCTTCAAGGAATATTTTGCAGCTTGTTTTATGTAATAAGTTTCTAATTGTACGTTAAGACTTATAAATAGTGTAGTTTATAGTAGAAGGTACGTTATTATATATATGATCTTGTGAGATGATCTGCCAGTTATATAATGACCTTTTATAGTAAGTGCAGTGTATTACCAAATATTCAATGGCAGCGATATTATGGTTTATGGAAATGATATATGATTGAAGTTCTTATTGCCTCATAACTAGATGAGTTAAGTGACTGTGACCGATGATCACAGTAGATGAAGGTCTCAATTAGCGACGAGTCTTTTTCTTTGGTTGTTAATATAGTAGCTGCTGGATGTGGGCTAGCATTGACGTCGTTCGTTCATGATAAGTGGGCCTGGATTTTATTACGCGTAACTAAACGCTTGAAGGTACAAATATGCTGTAAGTAGGGACGTCTAAAGAACTGTAGCAGCTGTTGCGCTTCGTTGACACTCAGAGATCACAGCTGCCTGCTATAAGTACTAGCTAACTGTTATAAGCCCTCAGGGCCCATTTACAATAAGCTGCACTTATACGTCTTATAACAGCTGACGTGGACGTGTCACGTGGATAATATATACGGTTGCAGTGCGTGCCATGGATCTCATTACTCGTTTGAGTACTACTGAGGTCTACACTTATCATAATTATACCGTTTGTCTTAGATAGCTCGCTGTTCGCTGCTTTTCAGCAATAAATAATTTTTATACGGAGCAGCTAGCTGTGAATAGCTCTGTGCTTGTATCAATTTTGCTACATGTTATAATCTGGCTGATCATTTCAAGTAGTCATGCTGATAAAGATTACGCGTAGCAATTCTGCTCGCGCCCTTGAGAAAACAACAACCAGCAGCTGTTGTGTCTAAGACGACCACAACAGAATATCTTAGACACAACAGAATATAATTAAAGCCATAGTCCACTATGAGATCAGTCCATCACCATGCTCATAGATAATAGCATAAATTATCAGCTGATTCTGCTGCTTATGTTCCCCGTCATAAGGATATGCTAATTATGGGTATAAGCCCTCTCATCACAGGATAAAATCCTGTTATAGCTGTAACTCGTGAAAATCCCAAAAAGTACCCAACTTCCTGCATCAACAGAATTTCCTAATCGGGTTAATCGGTCCCTGTTTTCGCCTTGGTATTATCAGCTTGTTTAACTTGCTTAAACCTTATGCGGAGTTCTTTGCCATATACAGAAATAACTGTTACTTAGCATCAAGATCAGGAACCAACGTATATAATGAGCAAGGATTGCTGCAGCTAAAGTTGACAGCTGTGATGTTGATCTTGTTGAAGTAGATTCTAAGGTAATACCCCAAACAACATCACAGCGTACATACACACAAATACAAATCAAGTACAAACATGGATCCAGTTATTGGCGTACTTGTGATCTTATTGGTTGCTCTTGCAGGATACCAACCTTTCATGAAGTATCTCAGACAGAGAGATCCTAAGAAAACAGATGTTAAACAAGCCCCAACTGCCGTTCCAAAGAAAGAGAAGGCATACGTCGAAGGTGTCGTCCAACAACCAGACCCACTTTATATCACACCAGAACAGGTCAAGACATACGACGATAGACCATGGAGACCATTCAGATGGCCATACCATCAGACAATGTCCATCTACAAGTTGGATATCAACCATTGGCTGGATATGGATAAATATTACTGGCACTATATCCAAGAAAAAGAGCGTATCTATCATCAATATGGAAAGGATAACATTGATTGGTTACCTGAATCCGATGATTCATGTCTTGAATTGATGGAGATGGTTAGAGATCATATGCTCAAGAGATATCCATTGCTTTTCACCTCAAACGATAATGGACTCCATGTTAAGAATGAATTAACAGGTGAACTTTTGGACTTCACAACACCGTTGAAAGATCATCCATTGATCTATGTTACAAAGATGGCCAAAGAAGACTTTTACATTGTTCAAAAACGTGAAGATGGACAACATTATTTGGTTGCAGCTGCAGTTCCATTTCCAGGTGGATCTTTTGGTATCAGTCATAAGCTTGGTAAGAACTTGGACTTTATCCATACGGAGGTTCCATACTATGAATCCAAGTTGAAAAAATCCATGGAGAGATGGTTTGCAAAGATGACCGCATCTGATCCGGTGGAAAGAGCCTCTTGGTACTGCACATGGGATCATAACTTGCTTTGTTCGAACGTCTATGCGCTCAAGAGTGGAGAAACTGTCGATTCATCCGTTGATGAGCGTAAGTTCAACGTTCGTGTTGAACGTCAAACTCTGAGAAGATTGCCTAAATCCAAGGCTATCATCTTTACTAATCATCCGGTATACTACTCCATCGAGGAGATGAAGGATGAACCATTGGTTCCTTCTCTCTTGAAAAAGATCATGTACGAGGCGCCAGAAGATATCATCAAGTACAAGAACTTTGGAGCTATGAGAGATCACATCTTGCCATACTTGGATGGCTTGATCAAACGTCAAGTTGATTTGGGTTTAATCAAAGAGGATACACCAATAAAGACGCTTCCTTCGTACCCATTTGCACATTTCGTCAAACAAAGCGATGAAATCAAAGGTTGGAACACCGCAATGTTCAAGAGACAAGATGAGATGGCTCAAAAGAAAGAAGAAGAGGCCAAGCAAGCTGCTGCTGCTGCTGCATCTGCAACACCTGCTCAGACTTTGACCGAAACAGCAAGAGCTTCGAGTCCAATGCCACAAGCTGTCAATTAATCAATTCAAAGCATATTAATAATGTTATCGGCGACACTGTTCACGTTTCCAGTTGATCTGGGGAGCTTAAAGGTTGTGTTTTGGGTTGTATTCAAAAGTTTTTAAAATGAATCAATATTTATAAGAAAAGCTGGGTTTTTCTTAACGAATGAACTATTCTATGACACGTAGTTCTAAATATCATATGCTAAAAGGACTACAGCATGCGTTCAAAGTCTAAATGTTCGATCCTTGGTAAGGAGATGACGCCATGGGAAAAGCACGTTGGTATAGCGTACCGGTGCACTTCTCCAACACGCCCGCTCCAGCTAGGAACACTACCACTTACATGGTCCATTCTCGAGCTCGTTGTAGAGAGTAGCAGCCTGGAAGAAGAGGCACTGATACCCTACAATAATACGAGCTCTGTGTACAATGGAGAAGAGGGAAAAAAGAGAAGATGTACGGGAAGGGAAGAGTTGAAAATTCTGCCTCTGGAAAAGGCTTTTATAGCTAGTTGGGGCATGAATACATCCAGACACCAAATGATTATATTTCTCCGCGACTTTTCTGACCTTTAGCGTTTTGACTGAGGGCTGAACCTCTCCTTAAATATTTAACTGGAGGTTTATCCAATAAGGTGGCTAGCATTCATAATAAACAAAGGATCATCAACGCCAACACAAACACAAACAACTCGAAAGATCACGATGATGCAACGAATGCTCTCTCGCTCTCTGAGAGCCCGCCCGGTGGGAGTCGTACCATTGGGCCGCTCTTTCTCCGTGTTTTCAAGACTCATGAAACCATCCCTTGCAGCAGTTGCTGGATCAGTAGAGTCCACATACCCTGAAGGGTTCCGTATCCCGCCGCCAAAGACATGGGAGGAATCCAATGAGAGTGCACTCGACAAGGCGATGAAATTCTTCTTGCTCTCTGAAATGCTCCGTGGTATGTACATCGTGCTGGAGATGTACTTCCGTGCTCCATATACGATCTATTACCCTTTTGAAAAAGGTCCAATCTCTCCAAGATTCCGTGGTGAGCATGCCCTCAGAAGATATCCATCTGGTGAAGAGAGATGTATCGCATGTAAACTCTGTGAGGCGATATGCCCTGCTCAGGCCATCACTATCGAGGCTGAGGAAAGATTGGATGGCTCAAGAAGAACTTTTAAATACGATATCGATATGACAAAGTGCATCTATTGTGGTCTATGTCAAGAGTCCTGTCCTGTGGATGCCATTGTCGAGACTCCGAATGTGGAATACTCAACTGAGACTAGAGAGGAACTTCTCTATAACAAGGAGAAGCTCTTGGCTAATGGTGACAAGTGGGAACAGGAGATCCAATACTGTTTGGATTATGATGCCCCTTACCGTTAGAATGGGGTTGTTACTAATTCCTCTGATTATTTATTATTTATTCTACTTATTTATTATTTATTCCTAAAACCTATCATATTATTTATCAAGCATCAGCGTTAACGTCAGCTGAATATTTATTTGAATAAACACATAGTTCATTAGATAGTTCATTTCCTTTAGGCGTCTAGTACTTGTAGATGCGCTAACTATGTTGATGCCCCGCGCCAGCTGCTATTTATATAGTTTTGCATAGTAAATTCCCACACTAGTATACAGATCTGCACAATACATTCAAACTGCTAATTCAATATCGAAACATTGACAGAACACCCGCTCAGCCAATATTCAGGAGCACTTACATCAAATCGCTCCAATGGCAGTCAATTGGGAGCTCAGTCATCACTATGCATCTCTTTTAAGAGTGGAGTCTGTTGATGATGTGGCGGTCGCCTTCCTAAAGGACTTTGCTACAAACGATAAACCGGCAGCTTTGACAGAGAGTCGTGAGGCGGTTGAAGCTGACACAGACGTCGGTGCACTGATTCTTGGTCTAGTGGCACATGCAGTGAGATTTGAGGACCTAAGCACTGATCAATTGAAAGAACACATTGAGCATCTGATCTCACAGCTCGATGAACCTTCTGGCGTGGTTATGCCTATTGATGACTTCTTCTCCAACGTCAACGAGTTGAATGACGGGGAATGCAATATCTCGGATGGTAAAGTATTCTCACTGATGGTCAAGCTATCTAATAAGCTAGAGCTTGAAGCTGTAAGGAACGTCACACTCCATGTCATTGATAGGCTAATAGACGGTTCCATACAAAACAGGCTTGTTATCTCACGATGTGTTGATTTAATTGACGACCTTATCACCTTAGTCGAAACAAGCACTGGAGATCCTAATGACCCATTCAAAGAGAACTGTCTCATTCTCAAGTTGGAGCTTCAACCAGCTCACTTGCTTAGATTAATGAATCAAATGCTTCAATATAATAAAGATCATATTCAAAATCCTCACATTGCCAATATCGAGAGACTAGTCCAAAGAGAAACAGACTCTCATATAAGGCTCAACAGATCAAGCATAACGTTCAATCTATCATCAGATGATCTTATAAGGAGCTATACGGCACAACTTTGGATCAAATTCAATAGCCTAGAAGATGAAAATTGTCAGATACTGGCCATCAATTCGAAAATTAGTCTCGGGTTGGAGTCTTCTCAATTAGCAGTATACTATAAGGATACTTACATAGGTAGATTCGATTCAACGGATTTTGATTCCAATCGTTATTATCATGTGGTTTTAGTTCATGAATTATCAAGCTCTGGTGACCCAAAGAAGGCCAAATTGACTCTTTATGTTAACGGAGAATATATTCAGTTCTTGAGATGTCGTTATCCGCTCCCAATTGATGACTCAATACACGAGGTTAACAAAAAGCATAGATTTAATTTGACCCTTGGTTCCGTGGAAACAGATATAAGTGTGGTGAATGTCGATCTATTTGCAAGTTCACTGCCTTTAGAATGGGTATCGCTTTCTTATCATCTAGGAAAGTCATACACTGGAACATATCAGGATAGTGATCTTTTGAAATTCTTGACATATAAGCAGAGAGCTGGCTTGAACTTGAAACTACTGGACATTTCGTCACACTCTGATATTGAGTTGGATCTTAGTAAATTGCAACTTCAAGTCCCAAAGAGGTTTCTATTGCTACATTTCAATACACAGTCTAATCAAGGGGGTGGCTTTGAAACTGATGGGTTCATACTGTCTTCCAATCAACATACGCTCACTGGTCATGTATTCATGTTTCAGACACAGGATATAACAGAGACCTTCTACTCGATCTCTGGACTCCAGTTGATATTCACGCTGATAGAAACATCAAAGTCCACTGAAACACTCTACTCATCTGTGAAACTACTGCTTCATCTTATCCAGCGGAACTGGAAACTAATCCGTGAAACTGAACTTATAAATGGGTATAGTCTTCTAGCGACACTTTTGAAACTGAAGAAGATTGAGTTTCGTAAGAGTCACAGTATAGAACTCTTGGATATGATTCTCATGTTTATTGGATTCGATTTTGAATCACCATTCAATTCCGTGATAATGAATCAATTGGCATATGATCAGGTGATTTTAGATCTTCAAGTATGGAAACCATTCGGAAACAAAGAAACTGATGATGAGATTGAGGTTATCAGATTTCTCATTTTCCAAGTCACTGCATTCACAAGAGAATGTAAATACAATTCGTTTAATGTAATGAAGTTGAAAAAATTGAAAGTTGTTAAACGGTTCTTTACCTACTTGAACCAAGGTTTCTTCCCAATGAAAGTGAGAGAGACTCTTCAGGAGGTTCTGTTGATTCTAATGAGGTCTAACCTATCGAGTGAAAACATCAAGGCTGTTTGCTCTTTTATCGTGTATTCTCTTAATGAAGGGAACGAAGACAATGGAATACTCGGCTTACAAGTTCTTGCAGACGTTTACCTTGATCCTTCTCTTACGTCACCCTCTCGTTGGAAACAATTGTTCTCTTCTGTCTCCATGAAGTACATACTTTTGCTATTTCAATTGGGTGGTAAGAACAAACTCATAATTGACTACTCTTTAACATATCTCATACGACTCTTTAGCTCATCGTCTCGGACTTATGATGTCTTTCTCAAGAATAACGGTCTTCATATTCTACTCGCTGTTTTAAGAGATATCAAAATTGACCGCACTGAGGTAAATATTCTCCTCAACGGGTCTATAGGAAAAGTGCAATTAGATCAAAATTTCTCTGGACTTGATCGTAACTTGGAAGTCTCCTCTACTGATAAAGTTGTCATATCAGAACTCCATCATTTGATATTTGATTTGTTGGAGTGGACTGTTTTAAATGATATATTCAAAACGGATGACAGAAAGTCCATCATTGAGCTGATTGATTACTATTTTGACTTCCTAAAGAGAGCCTTTGAATTAAACAGCAGCTTTGTTGAGACCTTCCAGTACGATAAGGCATTCATGAGAAGAGCCTGTAATTTGGTACTCCTATTGAGTAAGCCGAGAAATGGTGCGCTGTATTTTGACTCTTCTGATAAAGTTCTTGAGCTACTTGCATCAAGGGTTCTGTCCAAATTATTCGATGGAGATCTTCAAACTGTGGAATCATATGTAACCGAGATATTATATGATCCAGAGAATGGAAATGACTCCACTATACCTTCTGTGTATTTGTCTCTTGTTATTCCAAAGGTGCTTGTTCATTTGAAAGAGTTCTCAACAGAGTTTGATATATTACTACAAACTGAATCTCTCAAATTTTCCAACATTGCAATGCTTTTGAACCTTCTCTACGTTGAACTTCTTACCTTTGAGTGGGCTTCAAAAGACTATTTCAATTATCTATCTGTGGTCCTTTCAATCCTGGAAGCATACAAAAAATCGGGAAAGAGCTTGAAAAACTCGCAGTTCATTCATCTTCAAAGAAATGTAACACCCATCATTAACTCTTTAGTATTCGTCTTGAAGGATTCCGAGTCTCTGGAACAGCAGCACAACTTCTTGAAAATGATTATGTTCCACCAGGAGAATCTATTTGCTCATGGTATTCTTACAAATGACTGCGTGGCCAATGTCATTTCGTTTCTGCTATCGGTAACAATCCTTGGTGATACTGAAGTATCAACGTTAGCTTTGAACTGTCTAAGAATAATCATTATGCATTGTGAAAGTGAACTCTCCTCGATATGTTCTTGTATCACGTTTATCAGCCATGCTACAGTGTTTAAGTTCTTGCAGTCTATATTGGCACAGAGTGATGATGAAATTGTTGAGAAATTCATGACAAACAAGAAGCTCCGTGATTTATTTGGAAATCATCTTGACGCTACTGAGAGTAAGATTCAACGGAAGTTCACGAAGAGACCATTCATTACAACTGATGAGCAGCTCGAAGGTCTTTTCCTCAAGCATGATGAATCTGTAAAGATCAAATATGAGACAATCGATAAGCTTTTGAAACTCTTACATAGTGACAATGAAATATTGAAGCAGAAGATTGTTCATACTGAAACCACTGTGCTTGTTAGATTTTTAAAAGATCAGCATGATATCCTACAATTCCACATTTCAGCATATAACAGGCTCAAACTGGAGAACAATAAGAGGCTCGAAATAGTGTTTGATCCGAAGTATCAGTCCTCAATGTGGATATTGGACTCTATGGAAGGTGTTGATAGAATGCGTAGGAGGCTATTACCGTATGATGACCTTGATAATGACCAACAATTGAAGAATATCATCGAGATAACTCTCAAGAAAAATTCTGTGGAAAACTCTGTTGATGAACCACCAAGAGTCGAGTCCTTGAGTTTGAATTCATTCGATATGGTTGAAGAAGATGCTATTGAGGATACGTTGAACAACTACAACGATAGAAATAGAAAGGTATTGAAGAGCCTGTTCCCTGGCGACAAGATTGTTAACATCTGGAATGTCAGTCTTGTTGTTGGTCTTGAGATAAACGAAGGTATTCTTATTCTGGGTCAAAGTCATGTTTATTTGATACAGGGTTATTTCCATAAATCTGAAACAGATGAAATCATTGATATAAATGATGCTCCTGAGAAAGAGAGGGATCCAAATGTGAAGCTTATCACAGGACAACCACGTCCTAAGACAGCTGCTCATAATCAAGGCGACAAGCATATTGTAAACCACTGGGATCTTTATAAGCTAACATCTGTGACCAAGAGACAGTTTCTTTTGCGTGATGTTGCTCTTGAATTGTTCTTCAGTAACGGTTCTAGTTTCTTGGTCACGTCGATCAGAACAAAAGATAGGGATTCAATCTTTTCCAAACTTTCAAGTGTTGCCACCAATTCTAATATTGATAATGATCTTTCAAACATTTTGAAAGAGACCAACACGAATAATCCGGTTTTTGCTTCATCTTCGAGAAATTTTGGTACAAAGCTCTCAAATGTATTCCATATGGGAATTGATAGTGTTTTAGAAGCAACAAAGAAATGGCAAAATGGTGAGATGTCCAACTTCTACTACCTTGTTATTGTAAACACGTTGGCTGGAAGAACTTTCAATGATTTGACACAGTATCCAGTGTTTCCCTGGGTAATTTCAGACTACACCAGTGATGAACTCGATCTATCTGACCCTAAATCCTATAGAGATCTTTCGAAGCCAATGGGTGCACAAAACTCACAGAGGGCTCAGCAGTTCAAAGAAAGATATGAAGCACTGGATAGTCTTCAAGATGACCAATCTCCTCCCTTCCACTATGGTACACATTACTCTTCTGCGATGATTGTTGCTTCTTTCTTGATTCGCCTTGAACCATTCGTGCAATCATTTTTGTTGCTTCAAGGTGGTAAATTCGATCATGCCGATAGATTGTTCTATTCTATTGAAAAGGCATGGAAATCTGCCTCAAGTGATAACACCACGGACGTTAGAGAATTGATTCCTGAATTTTTCTTCTTGCCTGAATTTTTAACGAATATGAACGGTTATGATTTTGGTAAACTACAGGATGGCACGACTGTGAATGATGTTTTACTTCCTAACTGGGCTAAAGGTGATCCAAAGATCTTCATTGAGAAGAATAGAGAGGCACTTGAGAGTCCTTATGTGTCTGAACATCTCCATGAATGGATCGATTTAATATTTGGATTCAAACAAACGGGGCAACGTGCGGTAGAGGCTATAAATGTCTTCAATCATTTGAGTTATCATGGTGCAATAGATCTTGACTCTATTGATAATGATCTTGAAAGAAGATCCATCATTGGAATCATTCATAACTTTGGCCAGACTCCAGCACAGATCTTTCCCAAGCCACATCCATCGAGAGACCATTCATCTATTTTGACACTTGATTCTGATTCAATCAAGAAAATACCACTGTTGTTATATCAGACCAAATTTAAAGAAAGCATCAAGTATTTACAATTCAAAGTCCATGATGATTCTGATGATAAGATGAGCGATGCCTTTTGGAGAGGTTATCCAAATCTGTATCTGAACAGTGATTCTGTTGAGGTTAAACAGGGAATCTCTGATGGTTCATTGATCATCAATAGACAATCGTTTGAAAGGCTTCATGATGAAAAGATCACAACGATGACCAGAGTTAACAATGAGATGTTTATCACTGGATCTGAGAGTGGGGTGATTCACATTTGGAGATATATCGTGGTTGTGAAGGGGTTCAAAGAGTATCTGGAGTTTGAGACAAAGCTTTCATTACACGCTTATAGTATTAAGGAGTTAAGGGTCTCATCGGAATACAATCTTCTTGTTAGTCTGGATGAAAAGGGTACGTGCTATGTCTGGGATCTTGCTAACTATAAGTTTATCAGAAAGATACGTACTAAGACTATTTGTGATTTTGGTACTAGACATATTGCAATTGCATCAGATTCTGGTATCATTGCAATTTCCAATGAGTCTACAGTTGAACTTTTTACTATAAATGGAGAATTTATTACATCAAAATCATTTACAGATTCAAATGATACACATATAACAGCACTAAATTTTGCCAATTCAAGAACCGTATCAACGATAAAGATCAACAACGTTGAAAGTCATGAATTCTGGGGACATGTTGCCATTATAACCACTGGATGGTCAAATGGAGACATTCGATTGGATGAATTGGCCATTGGTACAAATAATGACGATAATAGTGGATGGTTGATACGAGAGTTGAAAGTGTTGAAGTTTTCTGATTTGAAGGATCCAATTTTTAAAGTATCTCAAATCTCTATAGTCGAGAGTTATCTAAAGAGCTTTGTGAACTACGATGGAGAGAGAAGTGGTAGAATTGAAGTTGTTGCTGGAGATGATAAAGGACGTGTTGCCGTATGGAGATGATATAGTTGTGGGTAAACTATTTACTTTGTTGTGATCCATTACCATTCCCCCATCTATCATATGAATATAGACCAATTGCCGTGAATGATAATCCAATGAATTGAACAAATGATATCCTATGACCTGTATAGATCATACTGACAACTATAACGGTAATTTTCTTCATCATACTTGCAATTGAATAACTAACTGCAGGAATAGCACCTAATAGATGGAATACTATGAGTGATTGAAGGAAATGTGAAGTACCGTTGACGAACAACAGTTTCCAAGGGATTGAGAATCTTGTTGAAGTCAAGAGCTGGTCATTCAACTTTGTGAAAAGATCTGGAGCTTCGATGTATAAGAACCAAGGTAATGAGAGGATAGCACCCATTATGGAACAGTATAGTAGGAGTGTGAGTTTATCGTATTTATTTCTAATTTTGGGAAAGTTCTTCAGACTGGGTGATGAGGCAGATTCGGTATCAATTTCTTTGCTAGTCTTAGACAGCGGTAGATAGTTCTTATTATTCATACTTGTTGGACTCGCTAATGCCAATTCTGAATGATCGTTTATATGCCTCTGGTTATAAGTGAAAACGGTCTTTCCGTAGATATTCTGAGCAACAAAGACAAAAAGAGATAATCCAGCGTAAATCGTACCTATCATATATTTGTCATTTGCATCATCTTCTTCTTCTCTTTCCATCGTTTTCTTTGAGCTCTTGGTATCAGCCAACACTATGAGTAATATTCCAAAGATCAATGGTAAAAGTGATAGATAAGTAGATATAGGAAATCTAACCTTGTATATGATTCTATAGCTCAACACGAGAACCAAGGGAGACAATGTCTTTATACCAGCGACAGTTGACACTGGGACTAGAGCCGTTGCACTATGTGAGAACAGTTTACCCAAAAACTGTGATATCCCCAGAGGTAATACCGTTATTAAGATATGCCTTGATGGACCAACAATCAATGTATCAGATGGTGGAACTGAACCCTTTGGGAAAACATTTTGAGAAATGCTTTGAGGTAACAATTTTAAAAGAATCATTGTTATTAGACATAGTATGCCAACCAATAAGAATTGAAATTGACCTAATGCTAATGGATAAGGAAATTGGTTTAGTATAGTCTTTGTCACTTGTGAAGATATCGAAGATACAGAATACCACAAGAGACATGTCAATAAGACACCGAGATGATCTTTAACTGTTGAGGTTATGAGTCTTATTGATCTTAACGGTATGGAGATGAAGATCGTATGAAGAGTGTTTATGATTGTGATTGTGTTGTTTATAACCATCTTCAGTTTATTTATTTATACTGTATGCAAATGAATAAAATATCGGATCAATGCTATGCTATTTACATGTAAACAGATGTTCAGATCGTTGATATTGGTAACGTGAACTGATATTAGACCGTAAGTGGAAAGAATGAATGACAGAGTAGTTGGTAATGATCTATGAGAAGTATCAAAAGGTAAACAATAGACAATGAAAAAGTAAACAATTATATCTCTACGGTTTATATGATTATAGATTTTAGGGGGGCCTGGGTCAAAAGAATAACATTGGAATTGGTAACTATGGTAAATTTAGCGTATTGGGTATATTACCCAATGCGGTAATAAAATAGTTTTAACCATGCCCATATGGCATTTTATAGGATTCATCACCTAGTTCTTTCTCTTCTTGAGTGTCTTGTTCTTGTCATTTGACTGTTTATCCTTATTAGTAGCAGCGGTAGCATTAGCAGCAGCAGTTGTCTTACCTCCGATAGTCTCCTCCAACTTCTTCGTGGCCTCCAATGCACTTTTACTTGGATTACCAACCCTCTTCTTCTCCCTTTCCTCGCGTACGAGCTGTGCAGTCTCCGGATCAAACTTCTCCATCAGATACGGTAGGATAAGACTTATTATACCAAATGCTGCAAGACCCAAGTACAGAGGACTGTTTATAATAGTGGCAATTGGTCCACTTTTAAATATACTAGGGGTTCTCTCCTTGATGTATTCACGTTTTGGAGTAGTAGGATTGGTTATAACTTTGAAATAAGGGGTTGTTGGTATCTCCTGTCCCTTGGACTCATTCCATGAATCGGTAGATTGTATCAGATAAGCCTTCAATCCCGATGTGTTAACTTCAATTCTTGATTTGAATGGAATAAGGTTCAATTCTAATGAATTGATTGTCAATATAAATCCACCTGTTGGTATATTCGTTATGATGAAAGATCCATCTTTTTGAAGATAACTTGATTTAAACCATGGTTTGTTACCATTAACACCAACTTGTTCAATGATAATCTGTGTGTTTTGAATATCTTGAATTGTGATATTTCTATCCAAGGTGAGTTGTCCGTTTAAATCAGCTGCAAATGCAGCTGAAAGGATAAATGTGAAGAAACAACAGAAGAGATTGTACTTCATGATATTTATGATGGTTAGTCAACTGTTTTCCTATGACAGTGTTATATATAGCCCTTTATTTCAAGTCTCTCTAATTATATATGTCTCGGAAATATTTATAAGCTGCGCATAGGAAAATTAAATAATTTTCCGTAAGCCAAGTTGATTATACTCATCTCTATTTAAATAAATATAGCACTGCTATAAACATAAAAAGAAGGGCACTAATTATGTCATCTGACGATGAGCAAGACACTTGGAGATCTGTTGTACTAGAAGTGTACGTATGCTGTACTAGAAGCTATGTTCACACGACATTACTAACCATTAACAGAATACCTGAATACGATATAACCAAATCAAACGATACCAAAGATAATAATAATAATGATAACATAATCATTGACAAGATAACATGGTTATCGATGATAAGGAGTTCTTTAATTAAATTACATGGAATATTTGGTAGTGCAATTGAAGTTGAAATTGTCAAGATCTTATCAAATACAAAAATTATGGTCAAAGTTCAAAATGATGATTATAACAAATTTAAAAGTTCTATAGTGGTTTATACAGTGGATCTTGATGAAAATTCCAATAAGACTATATCTAATGATTCAAGTAGTCTGGCAAGGATAAGTATCGTCGATGTATAATGTTGAATTCATGATCTCCATTGGAAAAATCCACAATCATATTTATCTAATTCATTATCATTGTTTCTCGTTATTATTCTACCATCACGATTCTTATAACAACAACTCCAAAATTTCTTACCTTTATTCTCAACGGTCATTGCTGTTTTCAAAACACATTCTTTATTATGTTTACATCTAGGTATATTCATTAAACTGTTATTTGAATCATTTGCAGTGAGGTTAAATTTACCCTTGTATAACAGTGAAGTATTACTATTATTACTAGAGGGTATAATTTTTGTCTCTTCATTTGCAATGTCATTGTTCTGAGTATCATTATTATTATAACCAAATGATTTACCAATTGACTTATCATACGATGATAATAATGGCAGTGCTTTCTTATTACTATTATTACTATTATTATTTGAATCATGATCATCATATGATACTTCATATGATACTTCATCTGGAATAATATCTAGATCAACAACGACGTTGGTATCATAATCTTTATTATCGTTTAAGACAATATTACTGGGTATAGTTTTATCATTATTTGTGGTATCATTATCTAATGATTCTTGTCTTTTGTTGAAGAATTTCATTATCGAATTGTTATTTATATTCGTATTAGATGTGGTTTTCTTCTTTGTATTGATCATTGGTTTAACAATCTTGTTGTTGTTTATAACATTTGTTTCATTCATCTTTTTCCTCTTCTTAGCCATTTCAAACATCATTCCAATATTTCCATGTGATAATTTATAAACAAATTTAGCTTCTAATTTTGGTAATTTTAACTTATTCATGTCATATGATAAATCATAATTATCTTCATTCTTATGATACAATTCCATATCAAAATCTGCATATACAGGACAATGATCAGATCCCATAATTTGTGGCCAAATATTTGAATCTAATAATGAATTTGATAGAAATTTTGTTGTTAATATATAATCAATTCTTGAACCAAAATTACCAGGTCTTGAATTCTTCATAGTATTCCAAACAGTATAAAGACCTAATTTACGACCTTGAATATATCTTGTAGAATCTATAAATAATGGTTTGTTTTCATTGACGTCATCATTATTCAAAGAATCTATCAAGAGTTCATTTAACAATAGCCTTGGTAATGTAGATGTTGTAAAAGCCTGACATTGTTTCATATTTAGTCTTTCAAATAGATGACTGTTGTCATTGTCATTATTGTTAGTCGTAGTAGTACTAGTACTAGTACTAGTATTCATATTACTATATTGAATACCATTTGACATATTTGGAGTCTTTAATACAATACTATTACTCTGTGCCAATGATCTTATAGATTCTGCACTATCTATCAAATCTCTTGATATGTTAATATCACCCATTAGAACAACTTGTTTATGTAGATTGAAATGTAAATATTTTATCCTTTGAAACAATGCCTCGATGAATTGTAATCTAAATTGTTCACCTTCTTCAGTAGCCATTGAATTAGCAGGACAATAGACACTAATAATAACTATTCCATTGAGCATTTCTAATATAACACAACGTCCTTCACTGTCTATCTTTTGGCAAGTTTCATTATCCAACTTAGGATAACCTCCTATGCTGCTATTATTATCATTGTCATTATGGCTATGTGTTTCATAGTCATAGCCATAGTTATACGGTTTACCAGTATCATGTGAAATCAGACAACCCGTTATACCTTCTTCAGCCTTCACCACTGTCAATGCCCTTTGAACAGCAATAGAATCAATGGAATCATCTGGGATTCTTACATAGACACCAACACCCGAATAACCCTTTTTCAACTTCGGTACGGATAAGAAGCTTCTAAACCCTTTGATCTTACCCATCGAGTCGTTTATGTCACTGTTTGTGACTTTCAACTCTTGAAGGGTGATGATATCACCCTTTAGATGTTTGAACATCGCCTCCAACGTTCGTAGCTGGTTCCATGGATGGTAGTGGAACAACGTGCGGAACCCGTTGATGTTGAACGTTATGAGCCGCGTTCCCTTGGACTCCGGGATGTTGTCCGCCATTGTTGCATCGGAGATCTGAGCTGCTGTGTATTTGTTGTGTTATCCGTAGTGATGTTGATGTTGGTGTTGATGTTCTCATAGTTAAGCAGATCAAAACGCGCTGCAGTAAAAAAAAAAAAGTAAACATCCGAAAAGAAAAGAAAATCTCAAAAACCATCAAACTGAAGCCAGCGTGGACGCGGTGGTTAAACGTGCCGTGCAACTCTGTGTGTGCTATTCAACACAGTTAAGGATAACGATGATCAACAAGACGCCTGTTATGGACCGTGGGATCTCTTTGCTCCAGAGATCCCCGTTCCAGCAGAGTCTCAGTGCAGAGTATCAGCAATCGTTACTCGAACTTTTGGACTATGTTCAAAATAGCACCGGTGGTGATACTTCTCGTTCTGTTGAATTGGCCAAACGATTATCGATAGATGAATTCTCTATAGCTTCACAGTATCTTAAGAATAAACCGTCATTGTTATCGTATTATGAAGAAGAAGTTGGATCAATGAATCTATGGGAAGATGAAGATGATGATCGAATCAATGGATATTTAAAAGTAAAACTGGTTAAAGAATATGCATTAGCATTAGCTAATTCATATTCTAGTAATAACAACAACAAGAGACTAATGTCAATGGATGAGTTGATATTCTTACAAAGACAACTGGTCAAGTTGAAAGAACTATGCAAAGACATTGAATTACAGATGCTTAACAAAGATAACGATAATGAACTAATCAATCAATATATTGATTGTAAATCACAAATTGAATCGATAAACGATTCAATAGTTAATCAATATCTGTTATCTATGTCAATGACGAATCTTGAAGATATGTCATTATCTGATAGTGTTCTTAGTACTGATACTAGTACTGTTAGTACTAGTAGTACTACGCCTACTACTGCTAATACTGATAATTCTATGTCATATGACAAAAACAACCATAGTAAAGATAACCAGTTATTATCTTATATAGCATCATTAGCAGTACAGAGAAACATAACATTGCCCTATATGGAGAATAACAATAATTCTAAAAAGACATATTTTGAATGGATAAAAGAATGTTTAGATTTATTGTTAGAATCTGGTGGTAAAACTACTGTTAAAGACAATATTAACAGTGGTAATAATAATAACAATAACAATACAAAGAATGATGAATCATTGGTTGCTTTGAAAGATTTACAATTTGCTCATCAATATCTAACAAAACAATATCAAGAAGAACGTAATTTAAATCAAAATATAAATGAATCATACAAGAGAAAGAACTTAACGTTGGAGAATAAATTATCAAATTTAAACATTCAATTAGAAAGGTTAACTCAAAAATATATCCTTGTTGAACATGAAAAGAACATATTGTTCAATAAGAATGAGGATCAGAATAGAGAACTACACGATTTAAAAAGAGATTTAGCATTATTAAAGATGGATTTGATGAATACTACTGGTGTTTCATCATCTTCTTTTACGGATAATAACAACATTTCATTTAATATGCCGTATAATAACGTACATGCTTCTCCATTAACAGGATTATCGTTATCATCTGGAGAGATGTCATCTTCTTCTGGAGATCAGAATATTACGATGGATAATAACAATGTACTAGAAGGTGATAGTACTAAGATTACGATAACTCATGATAAGGAGAAGGATACACAGAATCCAATAACACCGGTGATACAACAGCAACAGAAGAATAACACAATGGCTTATCTACCTTCTCCAAAATCTCCACAGAGGTTCAATGGAAGTATATCGATATTGAGTCAAGAGTTTAAAAAAATGGTTGTTGAACTACATCATGACTATGAGATAGAGTTGGATAAAGAACGTAATGAAAGACATAGACTGGAGAGATTGTTGAAGATGTATGAGGAGAAGGATGAATCGGATGATGATATAAACTGATAGAGTTAATTGACGTTGGGATGATATTTATGTCAGGGCTATGATCGGTAGTACTATGCTAGTACTAGTAGTTAAGTGATATATGTGTCCCCTTACCATAATCATCAGGGCACAATATTCAGCCCCCAGCCACCCTGAGCTGCCCAATTAAATAAATTTTACCCAGCCCGGCAACTCCAATTTCTGTTAAAACCGGGCAGTGCGCGGGATTCGAACTGAGGCGCCGGTGGGATCATTCATTCTGCTGGAATAATCCCCCATGAGGATTTATGAAATTCATAAAAAATGCAACAGAAGATCACCAGCAATCGACTTGATCAAGGAGAACAAGAATAGCAACAGCAACAATGAACATCGTTAAGCTACAAGTGAGTTATATCTTCTAACACTTCTGTGTTCTCTTTGCTCTGTGATCTGTTGTACATGGCCCAATGGCCCATTGAACCAATGGGTCCGATGTTTCCAGTGCGCTAAGCCCATAAAAAAATGATCCAAACGGGGGGCCACCGAGATTGACACCACCGATATCGCCCCTTGCCCCTCTTGGGCCAGAGCTTGATGCGCACGGATGACAAAGAACAACAACAAATAGAGCATAGAGCTCTACAGAGCATCTGTCTTCATAGCTGAGTACTAACACGCCTCATAAAGAGAAAATTCCCCGTTCTTAACCAGGAGGATCTGTTCCAACTCATTGAAAAGTTTAGAAACCTCGACACAGAGGACAAAGGTTACGTTGAAAAACAGGACGTTATCGAACAAGTCTCCAGTCAAGGAGAAGCTTCATATGATGAAGTTCGTCAAACTTTGAAACAAGTTTCTGTCGATTCCTCTGGTCGTGTTGAATTGGATGATTACGTTGAATTGGTTGCCAAAATTAAAGAGAACAAACAATCTGCTTCAAAGAGATCAACACAGGCCAATGTAGACATTGTCCAATCCTCTGGTAGTAACGTTCCTAATGTGATCCATAAGGGAACTGGTGCAAAGGCCTCGATCATTGTCGGTGGATCACAGAGTGGTACAACCCATACAATCAATGAAGAAGAAAAAGTTGAATTTACAAAACATATCAACAGTGTTCTTGCAGGTGATGCTGACATTGGAGATAGAATCCCAATCCCAACAGACACGTTTCAAATCTTTGACGAATGTAAAGATGGTTTGATCCTTTCCAAATTGATCAACGATTCTGTACCAGATACTATCGATACAAGAGTTTTAAATTTCCCTAAAAGGGGTAAAGCTCTAAACAATTTCACAATTTCTGAAAATGCAAATATCGTTATCAATTCTGCAAAGGCCATTGGATGTGTTGTTGTTAATGTCCATTCCGAAGATTTTATTGAGGGAAAGGAACATTTAATCCTTGGTTTGATTTGGCAAATCATTAGAAAAGGTTTGTTGAATAAGATTGATATCAAATTACATCCTGAATTATATCGTCTTTTGGAAGATGATGAAACTTTAGAACAATTCCTAAGATTACCTCCAGAGCAAATCTTGATCCGTTGGTTCAATTATCATCTTAAGGCTGCAAATGGTTGGACAAGAAGAGTTTCAAATTTCTCAAAAGATATCATGGATGGTGAGAACTACACTGTGTTGCTGAACCAATTGGATCCACAACTATGTTCATTACAACCTTTACATACCAACGATCTGATGGAGAGAGCTGAACAGGTGTTACAAAACGCTGATAACTTGGGATGTAGAAAATATTTGACTCCAAGTGCCCTTGTCAAGGGTAATCCAAAGTTGAACTTGGCCTTTGTTGCACATCTGTTCAACACACATCCTGGCTTGGATCCAATCGAGGAACATGAGGCTCCTGAAATTGAAGAGTTCGATGCAGAAGGTGAAAGAGAAGCTAGAGTGTTCACTCTATGGTTGAATTCGTTGGATGTTGATCCTCCAGTGGTTTCATTGTTTGAAGACTTAAAAGATGGAACTATATTACTTCAGGCTTTTGAAAAAGTGATGCCTGGTTCAACAAATCCAAGACAGATCAACAAGAGAAACAATAACAGTGCAACGGAGATGTCAAGGTTCAAGGCATTGGAAAATACAAACTATGCTGTTGAAACAGGTAAGGCAAACCATTTCTCATTGGTTGGTATAGAAGGATCAGATATCGTTGATGGTAATAAATTACTCACATTGGGTCTTGTTTGGCAATTGATGAGACGTAACATCGTTGTTACTTTGAAATCGTTATCACAAGGTTCAGGTCGTGAATTGACCGATTCTGATATATTGAAATGGGCAAAGGCAAAGATTGCCAATGGAGGTAAATCTACAACTGTTAGATCCTTTTCTGATAAGGCAATTGGTAATGGACATTTCCTATTGGATATCCTTAACGGTATAAAACCTGGTTATGTCGATTATAGTTTGGTTTATCAAGGTGCTTCGTTAACAGATGAAGAGAAATATGCAAATGCAAGATTGGCTATTTCAATCGCAAGAAAGTTGGGTGCATTGATCTGGTTGGTTCCAGAGGACATCAACGAGGTGCGTTCAAGATTGATCTTCTCCTTTGTTGGTTCTTTGATGGCTATTGATAGTATTTGATAAAGATATCTGATTATAATTATTCAATGGACCCACTATGTACTATGTTATAAATATTACTACTATGACTATGACTACGACTATGACTGTTATGTAGAGATCAGTTATGTCACAAATTTAGTGTTCCTACTATACATCCATTCGTCATCTTCTAACCCAATGACCAACTCCCTGAGTAATTCCATCTGTTTAGAAGTGATATCTTCCTGTTGTGCCTCTGCATCGGCCAGTTCCGCATTGATCAATTCATATCTGTCTCTTTTGTATTCTCTTTCTTCAACCAACGCTTCGAAATGTGCCTTGAACTCCTCGTTCATCAGTGCATATTCCTGTCTTCTCCTTTCATTCATCTCTCTTAGAAACTGAGTATCTGTAAACGCTCTATCCAGAGGATGTAACCTGGAGAGTCTAACGTTCTTCCTATCATGTGGCCTGAGTCTCTTATACGTGAGAACTTCTTCTTTGGAATATCCCGGAACGGAGAGCAGAATATCATCTTCGATCAGTTGTGACGTTGGTGCAACGTTTGAAAGGTCCAATTCTTCAGTCGTATCATTATCTTCCTCATAAGAATAATAATCATCACCATAGATATCATTATATATGGACTCATCTTCAACATATGGTTCATAATCCGGATCATTTGCAAAGATATCTCTCATTGTACGTTCAGCTTCCTGAAGAGCATATAATCTGGATTCTCTTATTGGATGTGATCCATTATAGCTGAATATCTTATAACGATCTGGATTTGTAGATTTATGTATCACAAATGATGATGAATCCTTATCTGTGCTATGTCTATCGATATTACTATTCTTTGTCTGTTGTTGTGTTCTGATGTATTTATCTCCTTGTTTACGAAGTGTCCTTGAGAGTAAGTTGTTATTAGCATTGGAATTAGCATTACTACCAGTGCTGTTATTTGTAGTAGTAGTAGTAGTAGGAGTAGACCCTTCGGGAGGATTATGACTTTCTCGTACAGAAGACGATCCAAAGCTCTTGAAGATGTTTCTTCTGGTGTGATCTTCGGGCATTTTATTTGGATAATTCAATGATCTTAGCCTAAGCTTTTATGTACAAGTCTGTACTTTATCGCCTGTATAGACAATTCTGTTTGTTGATGTAATTTGGCTGTGTTTGTTTTTTGTACGGTGTAATTTTATTTTGTGGTTGCGCTATACAATGAAAAGTTAACTATGGAAAGAATATCAAGATTAGCCATATCTTCTGTATATATAACAGTACATTATGAGAGAAACACTGTATCTCTACCTCTGTCTCGTATTCACAATCTGGTCTTTCAACTTCTCATCCCATTCCTCTTTCAAATCCTCCAAATATTTCAACAGATCAAGGGCTCCTGTCTTATCAACCTCTTGTGTCTTTATATATTCATGACCATCTCTGGTACAGGCAGATCCATATTTCAAATCTTTTCTTTCGAAATGTTTACTTATTATCCTGGCTGCATAGATTGGTGCATTTGCAGCCTCATAACCATAGATATTCATCCAAGGTGAGCCTAACCATCTCACTATGTAGAACATCATAATCATTCCATAATAGGTGAATACGTTAAGATATTTAAAGAATGACATCGAAGTAAAGATACCAGGATGTATAAGATATTGATCAATGCCTAATTCTCCTAATGATTGATACGTTGCAATGTGTAATAGATCAATCTCTCTCTTGGAACCTTCATATGATGAATCACTCTTCAACAGTTGTAAATCTTGAAATGAAAGATATTTTGGATCCGACATTATACTGGAGACCCATATGATCTTTGAATTTCCATTACCATTGTTGCCATTATTATCAATTAACAGGTTCATTATCTTATGGATCAAATAATATGGTCCAAACACGTTACATTGAAACACTAACCCCATTCCATCATCACTCTTTATACCAATTTTTTGAATCTTATAATGTGGATCAGTAGCACCTTTAATTGGGTTTGCAACAATCTCCTTAACTGCTCCAAACCAATCGATACCGTCATAACAACCCTGTGCACTATTGGCAAAAAGATAATCCAAATGATTATATTTTTTGTTCAATTCATAAGATGCATTTAATATAGAACACATATCTGTAAAATCAACCAATAGATAATCAAAATCGACAATTCCTTCACGATCCAATCCCATCGTATGCTTTTTAAGAGAATCAATCACTTCACGAACCCTTGGTAAAGTTCTAGATGTTACAATGATGGTCATTCTTGTATCATCTGCCTCGGATGCTATCAACCTATGTACGATACTCATTCCAAGGTTACTAAGAGATATATATGGTTAATATACTACTAAGAATAGTAATAGAAAGAAGTTCAATACACACCTGTTTGTACCAGTCACAAGGGCAACCTTGTGAAGTGGTTTACTATCGATGGCCATTATGTTCTTTGGATTGTCCTTCTTGGTTGATAGTGCTATGGTGATTATGGTAATTATGGTGATGATGACTTAGCTAATTGTTGTTAAACGAGCTTCGGGTGTTACCCGGCAGTTTTTTCTCAGACGATCAATATGTTACCATGGCAACCACTTCATGATACATATGCCATCGAAAAGGTAAACAAAGACAAATTTAAATAAACAACCCCAGACATTCACCATCACCAACAACAACAACATCACCGCCATAGATCCCAGCGGAATATCAACATCAAACACACTTTCCCTCTGTCCTGCAAAGAACCAAATGTCTCTCAAAGATATCACAAATCAGAAATTAAGCGCGGCGCCAAAGCTCGAATACGCAGAAAGATCACCGCCAAAGAGAATCAACAATACTAATCCATTGAACTTGTCTCCTTCATCATCTTCGTCTGCCATTGGTTCCAACAACTCTCCAACAAGACTGGGACAACCACCGGTGAGACTTTCGCCTTTCAAAGGATCGAAGTCTCAGATGTGTGATTATGATATCTTTGCAGTTACTCCTAGAAGATTGGCATATTCAAAGAATGGTAATAGTAATGTCAATTCTAGAACAACTAGAAGTGTTGATAGAATGAATAATAATATGGAAAGAATTTCTCTTGATGAGATGAAATCGATGGCTCCAAGTGTCGTTAAGCTTCAACAGACTCCTTCGAGGATGATTTGTGGGAAGAAAAGATCGACTCAATCGGATCAACCAATTTCAAGGATCTCTAAATATGTTACGATGACAAAGGGTAATAACGGTTCCACGGTTGTAAATGGTCCAAGGTTAAACCTGTTTGCTAATAACAGTAGTGGTAATCCAGAAAGACCAATCCTAAAGAGGAAATTAAGTCCAATTCAAGATTATGGTCATACTGATGATAAAGCCAATATTGCTAATGACACATTAGAAGATGAAGGAAATGATACAGATATGAGAACTTTGATAAATACTCAAAAGAATTCTGCAAATGCAAAATCGGTATTGCATTATTTGAAAGATAAAGATAGAGATGTATTAAATGATGATGAAATTGATAATAAATCTCCTTTAAAGAAGAAGAAGAAATTGGTAAATTTTGATGATTTAAAGAATGATAACGATGATAAAGATCAAATTATAGGTCTATTAAAACAGATATTGAATAATCAAGATCTTATATTACAAAGACTTTTAAAACTTGAAAGCAATTAATGAAAGTTTATAAGAATCAACTATTAAACAATCTATATTTGATGATATCGATAGCAGCTAATGAATCTTCTTCAGAACTATGTTCACCACTTTGAATGATTCTATCCAAATATTTAAATGCAAGTTCCTTTAAGGCAAATTTCTTTGTTAATCCCTTTGGATAAAGAATTGCAGTATCAACGACATTTGTATGGATCAATCTCATTGTATTCAAATCATTTTCTAAACCATGACCCACGATTATAGTTTGTGGAGTTATTATATTTTGCAATACTATATTCATAGTTTCATCCAATGTCATTGAATCTTCCGGTATGGAATCAACACCAGACCAACTTGTATTTAAATCCAATATTGTTCCATATGGTTTAACAATTTCATCGAATAATAACCCACCGGTATAAAAATCCATTATTGTCAATCTTATAAGTTCCATACCTTTTGAAGTATATCCCATTTCACAATCAAGTCCAATGATCTTGTAACTATTCTTATCAGAAGAAGAAGAAGATTTCACTTCTTTAAAAGGTATAAGAGTATGCATCTCCGATGCGGTTTTAGCCTTGAATACATGATGATCGTTATGTTTACAACCTTGTGATTCACCAACGACATGATTACAACATTCCCAATATTTCTCCTTTGAAGTAAAGATCTTTCGACGTTCATGGAAATTACAATCAACTTTATCCATTATTCTTGAAAGATAGAATTGTTCTCCACATCTTTGACATTTTTTGGTATTGTCCTTGTCTAAATCTTTATCATCATTGGGTATTTCCACAACGTAATCATTTCTTATCAATTTTTCCCTTGAATGAACCAATTGTTTAACTTTATTATAAATCTCTTCAAAATTCTCTGTGATTATATAATTCTTCTTTATATCTTTATCTTTATCTTTATCTTTATCCTTAATGTTATTCAATTCACTTTTAAACAATCCACCATTTCTAATAAATTTAATTCTTTGTTTCATTGAACTATTATAAGTTGATCTTGTATGAGTAGAAGCAATTAAAAATTCTTGATCAACAGCATCTTTCTTTGGAGTTTTGGAGATATTTATATGACCTAATTGATCGAATATTTTTAAAATTTGAGATATATATGACATTCTCTGTTGTAAAGTTGCTGGAGTTCCAATTCCAGGTAAAGATCTTGGTACAGCGTGTATAAGATCACCTTTTTCTGGAGATAATAGTTTGTGTACTATGGATTGATCTTTTTTGATTTTTTTGTTATCTTCTTTATCATCAGATCTTGATCTCTTTTGGTTGTTATTACTACTACTATTACTAGTAGTATTATTACTAGTAGTATTACTAGTATTACTAGTATTACTAGTAGTAGTAGCAGTATTACTAGTAGTAGTAGCAGTACTCATGTTCATAATCTGATGTGAAAACACACAGAACGGAAGCTTACAATCGTTTGATCTTGGACATTTCAGTTGTTTGAAGTAAGGAGAGGATGATTTGAACATCCTTTTGCTTAGTCTGAGCATCAAATGGTTGTTTAACCATCTACAGATTGATGATGTATAAGTTTGAAAGTTGATGTAAATATTTCTTAGTACAAGACCGCGAATTTATCTACTGTTTCAATGGGGGGATTCAGTGGGGGGATTCAGTGGGGATAACATAGATTATGATATAGACAGTGATTAATTAACACCATTGATAACCTCATCAGTATTTAACAATTTTGCATAACCACCCATTTCTAAAGTTGCAAAAACAGTTGTATTAACTTGATCAGCACTAACTTTTTTACCATCAAATTCCCAATCTCTTGTTGCAACTGCATCTTTTAACAAAATAACGTTATAACCTAATTCATTTGCAGCTCTAACTGTACCTTGAATACAAACATTTGTCATTGCACCTGATATAACAAGTTCATTAATACCTTTTAAATCCAAGATTTCTTTTAAATTTGTCTTATGGAAGGCATTTGGATAATTCTTTGTTAGGATAAATTCATCATCAATTGGTTTAACAATATCATGAATCTCTGTACCTTTTGTACCTTTTATAAATAATGGAGCATTTGTTTCAGGTTCAAATTCATGACGAACATGGATTAAGAAATATTCTTCTTGATCCTTTGATCTAACAAATTTAAGGAATTTTTGAGCATTGTTAAATGCTTCATCTATACCTTTTAATTCAAATTTACCACCTGGGAAATAATCTCTTTGGATATCGATAATGATGTAAGCCTTTGGTGACATGTTATATTTTATAGTAGTAGATACTAGTAGTAGTTGTCAGTTGATATATCACAAGTTCAATAAATTGTACAGCACACAGTTGAAGTTAAATAGTTATGGACGCCTATCAATAAATTTGATAAGCAACGTTAAATATTAAAACGCCTTGATATTGCTTATAAATCAAAAGTCACTGCTAATTCTTAATCAATGTCAAACAGTCAATTGACAATTACTGACGATCAGTTCAATAACAAATGAGAATGTATGCGTAATGAGGGGTTAAATAATGATCATTAATATATTCATTGCTATATAGTATTACTATTGCTATAACTATATAGTATTGGTATTACTATTACTATATGATGTCCAGGTGTTCTATGGCATAACACTTTACATAAGCCATATTTTAAGATTTTGTTGGCGGTAATTTAGAATCAAAACAAAACAAAGCATACAATATACAAACTACAATATATACAAAGGTATACAACAGAATACAGAATACAAAAGTATAAGGATAAAGATGGACGGTTCATACAGCTATATCCATATGCATAGATCACATCACGTTTTACACATGGAACAATGGTATAAAGATAGATTACCTAATGATCCAATAGATACGTTGGTTATAAATGATAATTATGATGATGATGATGATGAATTGAGTCATTTGAATGATAATGCTAATGGTAATGCTAATGGTGGTAATAATAATAATAGCAATAGCAATAGAAGTAATAGTAATAATAATAATAATAGAACAAGGAATAGATCAGGTGTTGGTATACAAGCATTTGGTATGATTAAAAGAAATAGAAATAGATTTAATTCCATATGGAAGGATACTCATCCTGATAAATTTCTTGATAATGATGATGATAATGGTAATGATAATGGTAATAATGATAATAAATCATGGTGGGATTCTGTTAGGGATGATACAATATTAAAAAATTTAGAGATGAATAGAGATATTGTTATTGGAATTGAACAAAGTTCATTCAATGATAATGATAATGATAATGATATCAATAATGATAATATTGTTAATAACAATATCAATAATCCATTAACAACTCCAGAGATGTTTAGAAATAATTCTAGACATACTACTACTACTACTAGTAACAGTAACAGTAATACTACAAATTTACCATATCAAACACCAATTGGAAGAATAACAAGATGATATATTTTATTAATAATTATTTACTCTACATTAACAATTATAGTACTAGCAATAATATATATTTAGCATAGCAATATATATAAATGTTTCTGATTAACGATTAGATTATGAGCTGTAGTCTGTTGCTAATGGTAGTTTATATTTCTTATTCTTTATAGAACACCCGGACACCATATACTATAATAATATAGCTATATATTATGAATCACACTAGTAGAATGAGAAT
Source organism: Williopsis lachancei (assembly GCA_030567175.1). Taxonomy (NCBI): domain Eukaryota; kingdom Fungi; phylum Ascomycota; class Saccharomycetes; order Phaffomycetales; family Wickerhamomycetaceae; genus Williopsis; species Williopsis lachancei. Next base: position 80,514 of record JAJLRR010000026.1, read on the forward strand.
AGTTAACAGAAGTATATCATTCATGTATTATAATGATTGAACATGCATACTAGTATATTGTTATTATGATCGTTAGTTAATGATATATATATTACTTATATTATAATAATATTTATTTATAAAATTTTTTTAATAAAGATTAAATCCCAAATAATTTAACTGAACAATTAGTCCAATTGAGTTAGTCAAAATATAAATAAATATAATTAATTATCTAATCACGTGACACATATATAAGAGTATCAATTTAAAACAGCATAACCACTTGCATAACTAACACTTGAATCATTTATTGAAATAACTTTATTACTTTGAGAATAACCAATCCAATGGAATGTTGGTTTATTATCATTATTCAAATTCTCCATTGTCATTAATAACAATTTTATTGGTAATTGACCACAAATTGTATTACCTGTTGAATTTAAATATTTGTTAAAATTTAAAGATGAAATTGTTGATATTATATCCATTGCTAAATGATCAATATATTCGATTGATTGGTGAATTTGTTCAATTTCATTTGCATTATACTTATCATTATCATATGTCAATCCATAATCCAGACAATCTTTTTTAAAATTCGGATTCAATTCATAAAATGTATAGTTAAATCTATAACCCCAATGACAAAAATCTGAACTTATTATAAAAGTATTTTGTTCATCTTTTAGATAGTTTAACAGTAAATTTGATAAATTCTTATCAAATGATTCATTGTTATGTGATAACAATAATGGTATAATTTTAGGATAATTATTATTCTGTTTATCATAGTACAATCTATGATAAATAAATGGCATATGCATTTCAAAACTATGTTCATCTTGATCCATCTTTAAATCCATCTTCTTTATAGAACTATTACTTGTCATTAACTGATCAATAATCTCTTTATCAATTGATAAATTACCAAATGGTGTCTTATATTCATCATAATTTGTCGTATAACAAATATTTTTAAAATAGACATGATGTGAAGGTCCCAATATAAATATACGTTTACTTATCCATGTTAGTATACAATGTCATATGAAATATATTATATGACACAATAAATTCATACTCACACTTTAGATGTATCCCAAACTTTATAAGTCTCTGCAAGTTGTTCACCAGAATAAGAATAACCAGCGTGTCTTTGTATGTTAGTATAAATAAATTTACTATTAAAAGTGTTATACTAACGGTCCAATTAATATTCTTGCCCCCGGTATAACTTCAACACAAGTTTGATCCATCAATTCATCAATCTGCCTTTTCAACTTCTTTGGATTCGAAGTGTACCATGAACCTGAATGTGTTGCTTCTCTAATGATTGTCATTGACTTGCTGTTATGTTACTGTCATATGAATGAATGAATGATTAGAATGAATGAATGAATGAATGATTAGAATGAATAATTATGTGTCAACCCCTTATTTGTATATGGAATATTCCATATTGCGAAAAATAAAATTACCCCATTCCCCCACTACAATTACATTGTATAGTAAAAGTTATTATATTAACTATGCTATGCTATCGCATAGCAGCATAGCATAGCAAATTAAAAATCAACATCTTTAACACCATCTTTATCAACAATTTGAACATAAACTCCCTTAAAATCAATTGGTAACCTTTTTTCTAATTCTTCAACACATTGCTTTAACAGATTTAAACCTTGTTCCTTGGTAAAATCAGGTCTATAATGATGATCTAATAAAGACATTGTATAAAATGCTGCATACCCATGTGCAGCATATGGTAATTCAACATTTGTACCAAGATAATCAATCCAATTTAATGAAGGTTTATTGGTCTTGCAATCAAATCCACAGATTAATACATTTACTTGATATGGTTTTCTTGATCTTAGAGATTTTGCCAATTCATTTCTTGTAAAACTTGCAACTGCCTTTGGACTTAATTCATAATCTTCTCTAATTCCATAGAGTTGTACATTTGCCTGGATATATTCTGCAAATTGAACAGTATCTCCACTTTCACCTGTAAATGCTATAAGGGAATGTTTACTCAATTTTCTTGTTTTATTATCTTGATCTCCCATAACTGAAATACCTCTTGTTGCAGCTTTTGAAGTGGCGATAATAACAGAATCTTTAACTTTGATTCCAAGAACGATATCCATTTTGGTTCTTTATTATAATAACTTTATATATGACTTTGATATCTTTCAGTACAATCAATGTACAATTTATACAATTTATGATCAATTGACTAACTCTTTATTCATAGTAAACATCCAACTGTTAACTTCAATTCCAATTTCTGATTTTTGCCATTCAAATTATTGGTAAAATGATATTATGTAATGGATTATGTAATGGATAAACATTACATAATGTATTATATAATGCAACGCGTAACGCGAAATAAAAATAAATTTATTTACACAACGTCAACTATTCCTTTACTGTTAATATAATACTCATTGTACAGAATAAAGATGCCTACAATATCACAAGAAACACATACAGACAACATAGAACCATCTTCGATGGCTTCGTCGCCTATTAACCCTAACATCACTTCAAGAGACAATGACATTGAACAATCTTCTCCAGTTAAACAAAAGATATCATCAGATGATATGATTTTTTATTATGAAAGATTATTACCCTTTAAATATATCTTTCAATGGTTAAACCATAGTCCAAAACCTTCAAAAGATTTTATAATGAGAGAATTCGCTTATGAACATAGATCTGGTGCTTATCAACGTTATAATTCTTTTAAAGATTTAAAAGAATTTAAACAGAATGTTATCAAGATAAATCCAACAAGATTTGAAATTGGTTCAATTTATTCAATAAATCCAAATGAAAGGAAAAATTTACCCAAAAATTCTTTAAAACCAGTGGAAAAGGAATTAATCTTTGATATTGATCTTACAGATTATGATGAAATTAGAAAATGTTGTTCAAAGACTCAAATTTGTAATAAATGTTGGAAATTTATTACATGTGCTATAAAAGTTATGGATGTTTCCCTAAGACAAGATTTTGGATTTGAACACTTGGTTTGGGTCTTCTCTGGAAGACGTGGTGCTCATTGTTGGATAAGTGATAAAAGGGCAAGATCATTGGATGAACCCAAGAGAAGAGCCATCGTGGAATACCTCGACATATTGAAGAATAAAGGTGTAAAGAGATTGAATCTACGTCGTCCATTACATCCTCATATTCAAAGATCGTTGGATATATTGAAACCTGAGTTCATAACCATCGTCCAGGAACAGGATCCATGGCGTGATGATCAAATTGCAATTAAAGAATTGTTATCAAAGATACCAAACCCAACTGTTGTTGACCAATTACAAAGGGAATGGACCATGAATAAACCAAATAGATCAAGTTTGGATAAATTTCATGATATCTCTTCAATGGCTCAAAAATTGACCAAATCATCCGATAAAAAATCGGTTATTGAAGCCCTAGAAGATTTAATCTTGGAAACTGTGTATCCAAGGTTAGATGTTGAAGTTTCACGTCAAATGATTCATCTTTTAAAATCTCCATTTTGTATACATCCAGGGACTGGTAACGTTTGTGTTCCATTTGATCCAACATTGGAATTTGATCCAATGACTTCACCAAATTTAAACCAAATTCAAAATGAATTGTTAAAATATGATGCTGAACATTTACAATCTTCATCGTCACCAAATGATAAGAAAGTATACAATTGGGATAAGACAAGTTTAAAACCGTATACAGATTTCTTTGCAAAATTTGTTAAAGAGTTATTAGAATCTGAAAGAAAAGATAAACGTGATAGAGATGAATTTGATAATGAAGATACAGATTTGGAATTTTGAGCATAATAGCAATATATCATTTATATAGCAACTGTCAATGTCATTATAACAAACGTTGTAAACATCATCGTTGGTACAATAAACACAAATAGAACAACAGTTATAGGAGTCATAGTCATAAGCAAACTTAGAAGCAATAGGATGATAAAAAAGATTGAATAAACGATTGGTTCTTTGTCTTCTTCGTACCATTCATCCTCTCTAATAAATTCAACCCTTCAATTGATCTAATCTCTATACTTTGTTCTTTATCATCATGATACCATTCCAATAAACCTTCTTCTTCTTCTTCATTATCATGTATTATCTCAATTCTACCAGAACTTATATTGACAGAATCATTTGGTGTGAAATGCCAATTGGGGTAATGGATCCTCGTGGGGGTTGAATAATCTTTATCTCCATAGATCTTTAAAGTATATGTCATTGTCTTTAATTCAAATTTTGCTTCGATAAATTCACCGTTTATTGCAATTGCATAAGGTCTTATAATTGCATCAATTGCACGTAATCCTAAATGAGAATTGAAATTTGAGTTAGAATATCTATACTGATAAACCAATCCTTCTCTACTGTTGTTTGAATCTCTTGATGATCCAACAAGTGTATTCGTATCCATTGTCACTTCTGATGATGTTTCATAAAATTGATTCTTCTTTGTCATTGTTATATTCATCTGTAATTGATTGGTACTGTTCCTAACAGTACTATCAGAACATGATGTTAGAGGTAAAGTTGAATCATCTAAATCATCATCAATTGACCAAAATGAGAAATCTTCACAATTGAATCGATCCCCCCATTTATGACAATTCTCCGATGTATAACACCACCAAGTATGTGATAAATTTGAAGATTCAAGTGCAAACCCCAAGGCATCCAATGCACATGTCTGTGATTCAAAATCATCATCATCAAAGGATTTTTTATTATCCATATCAAATGGCATACCAATCTCAGAAAATATAACAGGGATTTGTCCAAGATATTCTTCACCTTCTAATTTCATCTCATTCAATTGGGTTTTAAAACTATTTCTAATGTTGTTTTCTCCAAAAACAATACCAAAGATTGGATTTGAATATCTATTTCTCATGATTCCAAAAGTGTTTACATTATATTTCCTATTCCATGTCTTAAACATAAGAGACATTCCATCGTAATAATGTGGACAATAAACAGTCTTGTTATCGATCAATTCATCATGGCCTTTAAGCCTTGGTGGTACTTGTAACACAGGTGGTTCCAAAAATATAAAGAATTGTGGTATCATTTGTCTAATCTCACGTCTAAATGTTGCATAATGATCGACAAAATAGTTGTTGATGAAGAACTCCTCATCCAAAACCTCACCTGTGATTGGATGAACGTTGAAATAGTTCGGGATCAAAGGGGTCGTTGTCTCCGAGTCCCAAACACCGTGTAACTCCCAGATACATTTACCCAGGGGCCAACTTGCGGCTCTTTCAAACCCATATCGTTCATCAAAAGAACCATCGGTGAGCCATGCAGTGATGCCCCTCGGATCAACAATCCTGGATCCCGTCTTCCGTGGACCAAACACAGAGATCTCGTACTCTTCAACTTCGGTGGCAATGCCCATTCCGAGCTTGAAAGTTTCAAACACAGTTGGAGTTGTTCCAAGTTTAACGTTTTGAGACGCTGGTAACTTTGTGATGTCCGGTGTCCCCAAAAATCCACTAGAAGGTTCATTCATAGTCTCTACACCCATCAACGTATACTCGAATAGTTCAGGTGCATCCTCTTTAATCCTTGTGATGAAATGTTTCACAGCATTTATGAAATGTGATTGTAAAAAAACTTGGATATTTACACCATTTATAACACATTTTGGTGCAAACACCTTACCTGTAAAGAATAACGTGAACATCGTTGCCGTTGCCAATCTCTTGTAATTGGTTGTCCAGAGCATCTTTGGATACGCATCAGGGTCATGAGGAAAGAAATTCTGTAACACTGCAGCCTCTGTCACTTCAAAATTCCTTGGATCGAGTCCTGCAGCGTATAAGGTCCACATAGGGGCTCCATCACCACCACAGAACCGGTTCCATACATCCTGATGTGGATCCAAATAGACATAGACTCCACCTTCTCTATGGATTATCTTTAAAAGCTCTATTGTATATGAGATGAATTCTTCATCGTATTTCCCTGGACCAGCATGTTCTAAAGCTTCCCATGTGAAGATATAACGGATCACGTTATAACCCATTCTCTTGATCCTACGTATATGTGGGAGTGCATCATCCAAAGGGAAAGGTCTTCCTACAAAAGACACGGAATCTCCATCGTAGAATATAGAGTCGGGACCATCCACAGGGATATGTGAGGTGAATCTAGGAGTACGTGGATATTTGGAACCTCCATCAACGTTTATTCCCTTTAGTTGTACTGTTCGACCTTTGGAATCTATAAAGGATCCCCTATCGGTGGAAAGTGGTCCTGTGATCAATGGCATATGGCTATTCTGTGATGTGTATGGCTCTTGGAAACTTGAATGTTGACTCTTAACTGTTAGCACACCGTACTGTGCTCTGTGTATTGTCTTTGTATATAAGCGTGTGCAGTATTGGTAGTTGAGTGATAGAGGCAGCCTCCTTAATAATCAACGCTATGGGGTGAGCCTATGACAGCTTCCTTGACTTCCGATCCAGATGTGTCTGCTTATGTCATTGCTTAAGCCCCCGGAAGTCATCTCATCGCTCTGTTTTTTTTTTTTTGCTTTACTAAGCAGTATAAAGAATTTTTCCTTTATGTACATCTCAACTAGCTTTGTCTATATCATTAGTTCTTCATATAGACATCGCAATAGACCAAGACACAATGAGTAACATTCCAGTGGAAGATGAAGAAGTGGACTACGTCCAAGTGAACGAAGTTGAAGAGATCTTGGAAGAAACAGCTGAGCCTGAACCAATCAGTGATGATGAAGATGAACAATTGCAAGAACAAGAACAAGGTGAAGGTGAAATTGAAGATGAAGATAAGATCGAAATCGATATGTCAAATAACTCATGGACTTATTTCGATAAACATGAGGATTCAGTATTCACAGTTATACCACATCCAAAATTACCTTTGATTGCCACCGGTGGTGGTGATAATACAGTTTATCTTTGGACTTCACATTCTCAACCTCCAAAATTTGCTCAACAGATTAAAGGTCATAAAGAATCAGTTATAAGTGGAGGTTTCACCGGAGATGGTGAATTCTTGATAACAGGTGATATGGCTGGTAAAGTTATGATACATCAATCTACAAGAGGTGGTCAAGTTTGGAAATTATACGGTGAATTGGAAGAAGTTGAAGAAGTTGTTTGGATCACAGTACATCCAACACAACCGATCTTTGCATTTGGTGCTGCCGATGGCTCAATATGGGTATACCAACTAACACCTTCTTTGGAACAGATCATGAGTGGATTCTCTCATCAACAAGAATCAACATCGGGTGTATTTGTCAACACTGAAGATTTAGATTCATTGACATTGATAACAGTTTCCACAGATGGTTCAATTGTTGGATGGAACGCATATACCGCTACTCCATACTTCAAATTAACAGAACAAGAGTTTAGAGGCCAAACTCTTCCCTGGATCTCTGCATCTGTACAACCTAATTCTAACGTTGTTGCATGTGGTTCCAATGAAGGTACTTTGGCCGTTATAAACATTTCAAATGGTTCTCTATTGACCAGTTTTAGAGTAGTGGAGTTGAAAGAGGACCAGGATGAGTTGGATGGCTCTATTGAATCGATCTCATTCAGTGATACTTTGCCATTGATGGCATTAGGTTTAGTCTCTGGATCAGTTATCCTATTCGATACAAAGTCCTGGAGAGAAAGACATAGCATCGTCTTGGATGAAGCTATTACAAAAGTTTCATTCATCCCAAACACTCCATACATCGTTGGATCCTCTATGAACGGTAGGATCTACAAATGGGATGCACGTACAGGCGAAGAACTCTTTGTCGGTGTTGGCCATAACATGGGTGTGTTGGACTTTGCAGTTGTTGAGAATGGTGAAAAGCTCATCACCGCCGGAGATGAAGGTGTATCGCTTGTATTTGAGGCCAAGTAATAGGGCTTAATACAACGTACATACGCTGTGTAAACATTGACAACATGACAAACTAATAATTAAAACACAGATATTGTAGCTCTTCTTGAATAATCGGCCCCATCAACTGTCATTTGATGTACGGGTCACATGACCCACAAGTAGACCATGCACTGCATAACCATTTATTTAACTATGAGGTGTCCAGGTGTCGATGTCATCTTCTGATGCAGCCCACGAGCAGCAGGAGAATCAGCAGAGGGGGGAGGAGGCGGTCGGCATAGAGTACAGGCCATTTTTATGCCGTCATAAGCTGTTTATTTTAGTTCAAGAAGTAAATTTAAAGAATCGTCATCTGGTCTTTCCTTCAAGTTATTCATAGTCAACTATATCAATTGGATTCACAACAGATAGAGTATTAAAAACACATATTATGACTGTCACAGAAGTTGCATCGACCTCCTTTGCAACGGGTGACCCAACGCTATACAAAGAAACAGTTAGCTTCTACCAAAGATTAGGGTTTGTCCTGATCAGAACTTTCAACAGAAATGTCAGTGCATTGAGTTCTTCAAAGGGAATCTCCCACGATTCACTTAAGGAAACGTGGCTAGAATCGTTCAAACTGGGCCAATTCCAGGACGGTAAGAGAGTCCCTGTTCAAGAGAGCAACAGCGTACAGAGTCAAGGGGTTGTACTAAAAGTTCGTCTATCAACAGCAGACATTGTAAATGACCAAGGTACGCTGATAAACCCGACTTTCTTCACAACTGATCTGGAAAGAGTATGTAAGATACTCAAGGTTGAACCAGTCAATGGCCAATGCTCCGCATCAGATCCATTGGGTAACACGTTGGTCTTTTCCACCTCACCAACACCATTGACGGACACTGTCACCGATGAGTTCTTTTCACAAAAACCAGTGGAACAACAAGAAGTACAACAAATCCTCTCCACGAAGAAGAAGATCGCAGTGATGACCTCGGGAGGTGACTCCCAAGGTATGAACGCCGCTGTGAGAGCAGTTGTGCGCTCCGGTATCTACTACGGCTGTGACGTGTTTGCGGTCTACGAAGGTTACACGGGACTTGTGAAAGGTGGTGATCTCCTAAAGCAGATGCGCTGGGAAGATGTCCGTGGATGGCTAGCACTTGGAGGTACGCTCATAGGTACTGCTCGTTCCAAGGAGTTTCGTGAGCGCTGGGGTCGTCTTGCCGCTGCAAAGAACATGATTGATAACGGTATCGATGCGTTGATCGTGTGTGGTGGTGATGGTTCTCTTACCGGTGCTGATCTGTTCAGATCCGAATGGCCTTCGTTGTTGGAGGATCTGCTTGAGAAGAAGGAGATTTCAAAGGAACAAGTCGATCTGCATAAGCATTTGACCATTGTCGGCCTCGTTGGTTCTATCGATAACGATATGGCTGGAACAGACTCCACGATTGGTGCCAACTCGTCATTGGAACGTATCACTGAGATGGTGGACTATATCGATGCTACTGCCACTTCTCACTCTCGTGCCTTTGTGGTTGAGGTTATGGGAAGACATTGTGGTTGGTTAGCGCTAAACGCTGGTATCGCCACGGGTGCCGACTATATCTTCATCCCAGAGAGAGCAGCTAATCCACAGACTTGGAAAGACGAATTGAAAGAAGTTTGTGCTCGTCACAGGGCAAAAGGTAGACGTACAACAACCGTCATTGTTGCCGAAGGTGCTCTCGATTCCGATTTGAAGCCAATCACACCAGAAGAAGTTAAAGATGTTCTTGTCAACTTGGGTCTGGACACCAGAATCACCACATTGGGCCATGTCCAACGTGGTGGTACAGCTGTGGCTACCGATAGACTACTGGCTACTATGCAAGGTGTTGAAGCTGTCAAGGCAGTTTTGGAGTTAACTCCAGAGGACCCATCTCCTTTGATCGGTATACAGAAGAACAAAATTATTCGTACTCCATTGGTTGAGGCTGTTAAGAATACGAAGGCAGTTGCTAAGGCCATCGAATCAAAAGATTTCGATACTGCAATCAAATTGCGTTCCACGGATTTCATGGAGGCCTACACAAATTTCCTTTCTTTATCTCAGGATGATGATGGATCTCATATTTTACCAAAGGAGAACCAGTTAAAGATTGGTATTGTCCATGTCGGTGCTTCCTCTGCCGCATTGAATGCTGCCACAAGAGCTGCAACGCTTTATTGTTTATCTCGTGGCCATAAACCATATGCAATTCAGAATGGTTTCAGTGGATTGATTCGTCATGGATCCGTTAAAGAATTATTCTGGTCTGACGTTACACATTGGCATAACACTGGTGGTTCAGATATCGGTACCAACAGATCGTTACCTTCAACGGATCTTGGTGGTGTTGCTTTCTATTTCCAAAAATTCGAATTCGATGGCCTTATCATCATTGGAGGATTTGAAGGTTTCACAGCCTTGCATGAACTCTCACAGGCAAGAAAGGAGTTCCCAATCTTTAACATTCCAATGACGATGATCCCTGCAACAGTATCGAACAACGTTCCAGGATCTGAGTATTCACTTGGTTGTGACACCTGTTTGAACTCATTGGTTGACTATTGTGATGCGGTGAAACAATCTGCTTCTGCTTCAAGAAGACGTGTGTTTGTCGTTGAGGTCCAAGGTGGTCAATCTGGATACGTTGCATCGTTCATCGGTCTTGTCACCGGTGCAGTTGGTGCCTATTTACCAGAGAAGAAGATAACGCTGAAGACCATCCAAGAGGACATTGCACTCTTGAAGGAGAACTATATACTGGACCAAGGACAGAACCGTTCTGGTAAGATGCTCATACGTAACGAAACAGCCTCGAAGATCTTTACGACCGATTTGATTGCCGATATCATTGGAGAATCATCAGAGAAGTTTGAAACTAGAACGGCTGTTCCAGGGCATGTCCAACAAGGTGGAGCCCCAACGTCTGTTGATCGTGTCAACGCCTCCAGATTTGCAATCAAGTGTTGTAAATTTATCGAGGAGTGGAACGAACGTGTAAACGCTTCTGACTTGGATGGTTCGGATAGACTGTTGAGATACAAGTACATCAATGGACAGAAAATCTCCACTGTCGGTGACAACTCATCGAGCGCAGCTGTCATCGGTGTCAAGGGCTCACACTTGAAGTTCACTCCCGTAGACGAGCTCTGGGAGAAGGAGGCTGATATCGTCTTGAGAAAGGGATTGGATATCCATTGGGAGGATATGAATCAAATCGGAGATCTTTTGAGTGGAAGACAGATGCTTAGAGAACGTATTGAGAAGGAAATGCTCAAAAACGGATCGAAGTCCCACTAAGATATCACTGTGCATGTATATTTAATATGAAACGTTATATTATACCTAAGCTCATGGAGATGCGTAGTCAGGATATTTAGTGTCAGTTGTGCTGCATTGCATTCTGTATAGTATACATCAGCCAGGTAGGGGACACACTGATAGATTGTGCCATAAGGCTTTTATAGAGGATCATCATGTAGAGGATCATCATACAAAAAAAGAAGCCTTAATACACTTTGTTACTAAAACACATCTCGCTACACCACGGCGGTACAACTCCTACAAACCGTCAATGGCCACCAAGAGAACAGTGTCTGATTTCATAGCCAAATCGTCAGAAGGTGAGAAGACGACAGAGAGCCTGAACGCCCAAGAGCAGGACCAACAACAGAGGAGCAACAACAGCAACAGTACCAAGAAGGCAAAGACAAAGTCCAATAGCGACATTAATGACAAGAAGGCGCTCTGGCCGCCATGGCTCAAAGAACTGGAGCAGGTGCACTTCAGACTGAGCTCCTACTTCACCTTTATCTCTTCAAGAAGACAGATCATTCCCAAGTTTGACACTTTGAAGCAGCCCGTGGAGAAAGCCATCAGTAGGGAACTCACGGAGATGGATGGCGCAATGCTTGCCGCTTTGTTGCCAGACGACGTACTGTTCAAGTACGTTGATGAGAACCAGTTTCTAACAGAGAAGAAGGAGTTTTCCTGGCAGAAGGGCCACTTACAGAAGGATCTCGATATGTTTAAGCTCAGAGATATGGAACTCACAGAGCAGATACTGGTCTTTGAATTCATCGATGGTAATCCTTCCAAGACGAGGTCAAAATCCGCCTTTTACTCAGAGATGAAAATGCCAACGTTCACACCAGAGTCTATGAAGAAACTCATCCAAAAAAGAAGTCTAAAGTTCTCTGTTGCCGCCAATGAATTCATGGAGTCATGCCTGAAACAGAATATTGAATCCCCTGAGAAGCACCTCAGAGATCTCGCTACACCCTTAATTCCAAGAAGGAGAAACTACGTTGACCCAATAGAGAACATGATAAAGAACAGAAGGCTGGAACCCGGTGAAGAGAGACCAACAATACCGAAGATGATCGATAAGATCAAAGGAACAAATTATAAAAACCAAATAGCTGGAGAGTTCCTTATCCCTGAAAGAGAGGCTCAATATCAAGAATTGTCCTTTGAGATCAGTGATAATTTGAGAGACTCTCTTGATATCCCGGGGTTTTACTCTCACCAAGCACAGGCTTTGGACAGTATACACAATGGTGATAATGTCATCATCTCTACATCAACTTCTTCGGGCAAATCTCTGATCTATCAAATCCCAGTTCTGGACACACTGGAAAATGTTCCACAATCGTGTGCAATGTATATATTTCCAACAAAGGCGCTTGCTCAAGATCAAAAGCGGTCTTTCCAATCCTTGATGAACAAGATGAGACTCACTTCTTTAGCTGATACTTTTGACGGCGATACAGAGCCCGAGAAGAGAGCCGACATAAAGAATAACGCAAGAGTCATATTCACAAACCCTGACATGTTACACACGAGTATCTTACCGAATCATCAGTCCTGGCGACATTTCCTGTTGAACTTGAAATTTGTTGTGATCGATGAACTGCACATCTATAAGGGCCTTTTCGGTTCACACGTTGCTCTTGTCATGAGAAGACTTCGAAGAGTTTGTGAGTTTTTGGGGAATCATAATTTACAATTCATCTCATGCTCAGCCACACTAAAGGACCCTGTTAAACACATGAATGCTATCTTTGGGGTAGAAAACATCACACATATAGATCAAGACGGTTCACCAACTGGTCAGAAGCATCTTGTCGTTTGGAATCCACCATATATAAACGAGAAAGATCTATCAGCAGGCCGTGAAAACTTCATCTCAGAATCGGCAAAGATATTGGTCCAACTCGTCCTTAACAATGTCAGGACGATCGCCTTTTGCTACGTTAGACGTGTCTGTGAACTGTTAATGAAGGAAGTTAGAAATAGATTCCATGAATTGAATCAACCGGATCTCGTGGCACAAGTGATGAGTTATAGAGGTGGTTATTCTGCATCTGATCGTCGTGAGATTGAAAAGGAAATGTTCCATGGTAACCTTTCCGCTGTCATTTCTACCAATGCATTGGAATTGGGTATTGATATCGGTGGATTGGATGCCGTTTTGATGTGTGGTTTCCCATTATCTTTATCCAACTTTCACCAACAAAGTGGAAGAGCAGGAAGACGTAATAAGGATTCATTAACACTTGTCGTTGGAAGCGATTCACCAGTTGACCAACACTACATCAAACATCCAGATCTATTGACTCAACGTGAGTTTCAAGATCTGATCCTAGATTTCGACAATATGCTCGTATTAGAGGGACATTTACAATGTGCAGCTTTTGAATTGCCATTGACAGATTATGATAGACAATATTTTCCTAACATGGAAAAGGCATTGCCTAGATTAGAACATGACGCTGAAGGATACCATACCTCCAATAGATATCTACCATGGCCGTCAAAGCATGTTTCTATTAGAGGTATCGAAGAAGATCAATACGCTGTCGTTGATATCACCAACAATAGAAACATTGTCATCGAAGAAGTGGAGGCCTCAAGAACGGGCTTCACAATCTACGAAGGTGGTATATTTATTCATCAGGGTTATCCATATTTGGTGAGAGAATTTAACATTGATGAGCATTATGCAAAAGTTGAAAGAGTTGACGTTGACTGGACAACAAGTCAAAGGGACTTTACCGATATGGATCCCGTGGAGATCGAAAGGGTAAGGTCCATAGAAGGCAGCGATGTCCCTATTTATTTCGGGAAAGTCTTAACTAAGATCACAGTGTTTGGGTTCTATAAGATGGATAGACAAAATCGTATACTGGACGCAGTCGAAGTTCATAATCCACCTGTCGTTATCCATTCTAAGGGATTTTGGATTGATATTCCATCGAAGGCCTTGGACATTTTGACTTATAAGAGACTGAACGCTGCTGGAGGTATTCATGCAGCTCAGCACGCAATTATGGGAATGATGCCACTGGTTATTGTGAGTGGATCTGATGAAATCCATACAGAGTGCAAGGCACCAGAGAAGGAGTTTGCTGAAAGACAAACATCTAGAAAGAGACCTGCTAGACTCATTTTCCATGATGCAAAGGGAGGTAGGTATGGATCTGGACTATCCATTAAGGCATTCGACCACATTCAGGATATTTTGCAAGATGCACTGAAAAGAGTCGAAGAATGTGCCTGTGAATGGGGGTGTCCAGATTGTGTTGCTGCTTCATTTTGTAAAGAGAACTCTCTTGTTCTGTCCAAGCCTGCTGCTCTGGTGATTTTGAACATAATCTTGGGCAAAGAGTTCGATCTTGATTCTATACAAGATGGCCCAGAGCCTAATATGCCAGACATCACGATTGAGACGATAGTTCCTGCCGGGCTGCCCGTGAAGTTCTCGCACGACGTTCAGATCATAGATGTGAGGAAAGCCAGTAAACCTTTGACGAAGGTCGAGGACGATGGAATTGAGCTGAACTCAATCACAAGGTTACCAAGTGGAGCTGAGTTTATGGCAGAGCCCAAGATTAAAGAGGAGAGTAGTGATGATACAATGATATAATGACACTTTTAAGACTTTTTATGAATTGTCATATGTATATGTAGATTTTGTAATGCTGAATGAATTGATATCATCTTAGTTATTGAAACCCCTTACCGATAACTTTCTTGAAAGAGATGATTTACCCAGGGTCAAACGACGTCCCAAACCTGATGGTTTCTTAACAGGGGCAACTTTAAGAGCCGGAACGTCAAAGTCATCAACATGGCGAGTTGGTGGAGTTCCGACCGAAAGATCGCTCATTGAGCTTGAGATTGTACTGGTTCGTAGCCTTGAATTTGGAGCTGTTGATAATGAAGGGACATTACCGTTACCATTTCTATGACCGTTCGAGGCAGAATAGCCATTGATGTTAGCATCAGAGTTTATCATGGAATTACTCGATGTCACTGTTGTAAATGTCGATCTTGCAGGACTTTCTGGTAGTTGTTTCTTCTTAGCCAAACGGAACACTTGACCCACAGGCTTTAGATAGATAGAAGCCAAGGTACCAATGTTCAACTCCAACTCTTCCAAAACTAAAGGATCCAGTTTTTCATTTTCATTTGATATGTGAGGGATTTCACCATCAACAATATCTTTTGCAGTTCCTGGATATTTATCCTGTGATGATAACAACCTCCAGTAGAAGAAACCTCTGTCTCTAACATCAGGATGATCAACATCTTCAGTTGCCCATTTAAGGACCTTTAAGACCAGCGATTCGCAGTTCTCAGGAGATCTCAAAAAGAGTTTCACGGTTGCTGTTAATGAAGTGAGTTGGACCTCGTATGGGTCTTCTTTGAAAGTTGAAACCAAATCACGTAATATTGAATCAGCTTTTGGGACATTTTGTGAATATTGTCCAATGATCCATATAAGGGCACTTCTTGCATCAGGTTCTTCGACTTGATCTTTGTATTGTATGATCTTTGGTATATAATCATCAAAGAAATCGTATCTTCTCAATACGTTCTTAAAAGTAATTATTGCTTCCTGGATGACGTAGTTAATTCCACTACTAGCCAAATTTAACATCACATCGACACAAGGTTTTGCAGCAATGTCTAATTTAACGGCAAGGTTACCCAATGCTCTTATGGCTTTTCTTGACATTTGAACGTCAACATCTGTTCCATATTCTTCCAATTCATGTAATACTATATCCAAATTTGTTTCATTTGCCAATAGATATATGATTTCCAATTTTGTATCTTTTACAAAGATTGGGTCATTATATTCACAAAAGAAGTTTCTAACGTCAAATGTGATAATATTTGGTTTACTCAAAATGAGTAATATGACGTTTCTCAATGCTAAGAATTGAATCTCTGGAGGCTTTGACAAAAGAGAAGTTAATGAAGTTGCCAATTTCTTGGTAAGATATTCTTCAACGATTTCAACAAAGTTTATTAAATAGATCAACACTTTCAAAGCATTCATAACAACGCTTGAATTTGAATGTTGTAACATTGGTAATACCTTATCTATGAGTCTCATTGAATCCTCATGACTTTGAGGAGTAAAATTCATCAACGAATTTAAGAGATATATCTGTGACCATTCATCTGTCTTTGTCAATATATTTGCAATTGACATTGCTTGATTTGTCGATAACGTCAGTGGAGCATCTGAATTACTCTTTGTTGAGATTTCATGTAATACAGTTAATGAAGTTGCAATGATAACACTTGGATTTGAATCATCCAAGAAATGATAAAGATCCAGTATCAACCCTTCATCAATGACTAAATTCGGATCTTTTTCATAGAGTCTTCCAACTGCAAATATACCTGTTTTCCTGAGGTAAGAATCCTCACTGTTTATAAAGATTTTGATTGGCACAATAGCCTCTTTCAAGAGTTCTCTTATTGGAATCGAACAAAGATTTCTAAGTGCTAATGCCTTAATTATGGAAGGCGAAGGATAAGAAGAAGAGGATGAAGATGACGATGAATAGTTCAGATCTTTGATAATCGTCGGTAACAAAGATAGAGTCAATTCCGGTTTGGCCAATGCATACGTCGTTATGTATTGATAGCACATTCTCTTTATCTGGAGCCCAACAGCAGTGTTTGGTGGTGTCATTCCAAAGATCCTGGCAATCTCAGGAAACAGACTCACCATCTCGTGGTTGCCCATTGAAATGTTTGCGATGACTTTCTTCATGATCTGTAGCCTCTTCTTGTTCATTGAGTCTTGTGACGAGGAGGATGACAGACCCTTCTTCTTGTCCAGGCCGTGTATCTCAGCCAGGAGATCGCTCGAGTGTTCCTGTTGGTGGTGAGTGGCACAATGTTAGTAGACGAGATCTGGGAGGTTGTGACGTAGCGAGCGCTGTGTAGACGCCTGGATCAACTTACCTTGATGAAAAGCCTGCTGTCGTTCATGATGCTGAGCTGTAGCTGTTACTGGCGGGAGTGATTTGAGACCGTTGCCCGTGTTGCGATCAGGGTGTAGCGTGTGTGAGTCAGTGCTGTGCTGGGTCTCTGGGACGCTGGAGAGTTAGCCGCTGCTGAAGTTGGATGAGATGGGCAGCTATTATGAAGTGTCTGGCCTTTGTTTTGAAATGTAACTGTATAAAGTTGATGCTGCTTGCTCGGATCTTTCGCACTACAACGGGGATTTTGAATGTAATTATCAAAAGACGTGAAATATCCCAAAACGGAAAGACACGGTATGCGGAGTACTGCCCGATAAGGACAATATCAGACTTTTTTTATCTGCAGCAATTAATCAAATTAAAAATCCCGTGACACAATTTTCATAATTTGTTTATTATCATGACCCTTTATATCCTCATCCCACAAGATTTAAAGCTTGACAGTTCACACACCGTACTGCACACAGCAATACAAATTACATTACCATGAAACTAATTTCTCTCAGATCCTTCCTACTTCTCACGAGCACTCTCCTCATCGCAGACTTCACTCTCGCAAAGAACATCGTTGACCTCGGAGCTTTAGCAAGGGAGCTCAACGCCAAGAGGGATACAATCATGGCTGGTGAAGAGCCAAACCAGCAGCAGCAGCAGCAGCAGAAACCACTTCTTGAAACCCCATCAGCCACAGATGGACAGAACATCTACATCCCAAAGAATCTCGGCGAAGAACCTCAGAGAGGCCCTACTCTCTTGACCTCCGGCATCAACGTGAACACAAAAATATCGATCTTTGCAGGTTATATCAGGGATAACGTTGAGATCTCCACACGGTTCAACAACCTGAAGAAACAGACCATTGTCTTTGCTCCTACGGATGATGCAGTTGCATCTTTGCCTCTTAAGCCATGGCAGTTCCCACACAGCATCGATGGAGAAGAAGAAGCGAAGGAGGAGGAGATTATCAAATCAAATGTTGAAGATTTCGTAAAGAGCCATTTGGTTGATGGCGAAGTTCCATTTGGACTGTTGTCTTCTGGAGGTGATAGTGAGGATAACTATAACAATAACGATAACCCAAAGAAACAGATTGGTGCTCTGTTGATCACGGAGAATGGAAAACGTTTGAAATTGGTCAACGATGACGGTGATTACTATGTTACACTGACGATCAACAGCGAAGATAAAAACAACGGTGAAATAGATGTTGAATGGCTAAAAATACACAGCGTCACAAACGTTGATAATGGTGTTATATTGGTCATTGACAAGCCTTTGAGCTTTCCAAATGCTAACTAACTAAACATCAACTTTTTTTCTCTATGCAGTACTTCTCTTCTTTAATATATTTATGGCTAGTTTTCTCTTTATACCCACTTCTATTCAAACCGTAGTTCAATCACCCATTAATTCGTCATACTCACCAGCTTCCAGCTCCCTCTCTTTTCTCATCTGTGCTTCACCCAGAACCTTCTGCCAATCAGCATTGATGACAAACCAACTTTCACTGACACCAATCAAAAACAACGCAAATCCAATAGAACACCATATTCCAACCAATCTATAGTCAAAATAATAACCAAACACCCAAGCAAATGGGATTCCAATCAAATAGTAAACGAATAGGTTGATATAACTTCCTATTCTTTGCATACCTTGACCTCTAAGACAATTTCCTGCAACTGCATTCATAGAATCAAAGATATTTACAATTGATATAAGTGGGAATATGGTAACAATCATAGATATGATTTCTTCATCATTGGAAAACATCTTTGCAAATGAACCTCTAAAGATCAACGTTGTTAAACAACTCATCAATCCAATAATTATTCCTGAATAAATTCCAATCTTGGAACTCAATTTAGCACAATCCATCCTTTGAGCTCCAACAAAATTTGCAATTCTTGTTGATGATGCAATTCCTACTGAAAATGGAATCATATATAGCAAAGAAGAAAGGTTTGAAACAGCACTTTGAGTCGCCAAATAATTAGTTCCAAAATATGATGCAAATAAAGTCATTATCTCATAGGATAAACTTTCAGCTTCAAGCATTATAACTCCAGGAATGGCCAATTGTAATAGATCTTTCCAATGTCTAAGACTTCTTTTCGATAAACCTCCCCAGCATTGGTAACCATCGATACAAACCGAATAGAGAACCAATAGCGTCAACATTAACCAAAAGTTCAAAGTTACAGCTATTGGAGCACCAACAAATCCCATTCCAATCCGTGGATCCCATACCAATAGGTAACTCATCAATACGTTCAACGGAGCACAGATCAATAGGACATAGGTTCCAGCTTCAAAGATCCCCTGTGCCTGTAGATATCGTTTCAAGTTCTCAAATAGAATATAGGCAGGAGCACCTGGAAGCATTATCCTTAGGAATTGTGAAGCCAATGAAACAACCTGATCATGGTCTTTGTCATATGGAATCATAGCAGACAAGAAATGATTTGCAAACCACCAGACAAGACCCATTGGAACAAATAGAACCATCGAGAGTGCAGAACATCTCTGTAGATGTATACCTACACCGTGTAGGTCTCCTGCTCCATAAGCCTGTGGACACAGGGTGTCCAAAGAAGTGGAGATACCCTCGAATACAGCGAGTATGATGTTTGAAGTCATCGTGGCTAATGACACAGCAGCCAATTCATTTTTACCGAGATGTCCAACCACAAGGACACTCACAATGGCAAAGATGTGCTCTAATGAGAAAGTGATGATAAGTGGAGTGGAATACTGGACCAATTTTTTCGTTTCTGATCTCCATGTTACCGTTTCATGTTCGAAATCTTCATCCGTGGGACGTTGTTCGAGACTGATGGATCCGATTGTAGAGCTGTACGATTTTCTTCTCTGTAGTTTATTTCGTGTTATTGCTCTTCTGTTATTATCACTGTTCATCGAGAAAAGTCTTCTGTTGTGCCGTACTCTGGACATGAACATTGCGAAATCATCAGAGTCATCCTGATATCCATGGAAGTTATGTATGTTACCATCTTCTTCGTTGTTGTTATGAGCATCAATATGGTTATCATCATCTTCACTGTCAGAGTTTTGAACACTCGAATAACGACGTGTGTGCTCCCTTAACAACCAATCCAATTCAGGTTGTTGTTGTTCTGTATGTTCCGTGATCTGCGAAGGTAATGAAACTGTTCTACTCAGCTCTGACCCATTATCGTCACTTGCTGTCAGCAGACCATTGTCATTGTCATCTCCGTCTCCATCTTCATAGTCTGTACCCAATGATAAGAAACTCCGTGCTCTGGTCTTTGAATATACAAACAACGGTGATCTTGTGCTTGGTGGTGTGAATGTCAGCTTAAGCTTCCTATGGGAATTGGCTATTCCGAATCCATTTGTTCGGAGCTTTGGATCGTGCAATTGGCCCAAGACCTTTGAGATAGCAGTGGCCACCATAGCAGCCCTTTTACAGCTCTTGTGTACTTTATAGAATCTTCTTTAGCGTTAGCTAATAGTTAATGGGCCAAAAAAGGATATATTTGTGGTTAATGATTAATATATGATCTGCACTAGAAGAGATTAGCCAAAAAGATATATCAAAAAAAAACTATTCTTATCGCCCAATTTCTTGGGCTTCAAAATCGATGCTCCAGCTGCCTAATTCGTCTGCCTACGTCTTCCCTCTACTGGTCCGCGTCGTCTGCCTAATTTGTCGAACGCTAGCGCATTTTTAGGCAGATGATGAGATGAGGGTCCAATTTTCTTCCAAAACTTGACGCTCTTTACCAAATTCATCACTACAAACAAAACAATACAAACAAAACAATACAAACATTTACAGACTTCAAAGTCAGTGCAAAAACAACTCAGCATAGCACAACCCAGCTGAGCACACACATCAGATGACACCGGAGCTAAGAGATGAAATACTACGGCACGCAGGTGTGGAGGACGGGGCGGTGGCAGACTTTGTCGAGCATCTCCACTCTCAGAGCTCATCTCTTGCTCAATTCCAACAACAGCTTGATGAGATGGGCGCTGGTTTCCCAAGGGAGTTCGTCATGAAGATGTTTTATGCGTTGAAGAAGGAGAACAACGTGAAATCCGATACTCCAGCATCTGTAGTCAAGAAAGAAGATGAAAACGTCCATGTCAAAAGGGAAGATGATGATGGCGATAATAGCAGTGGCGGCTATCCAAAGAAAGAAGAACACCAAGAACAAGTACCAACTTTCTTGCAGCTGCCCAATGAGCCTGTCAAGAACGAGCCAGTGGAGTCGCTCTGGCAAGACTTCAAGCATGAGGATGAGCTACTCGGCCATAAACGGAGCGACTCACCGCCACACAAGAGAGTAAAGCAAGAACACAGAGCAGATGGCTATGAAAGGGCAGAGACAGTGCCAAAGGACGATACGCCCATAGTGAACAAGATCTACAGAGGAACAGTAATGAATCTCACATCTTTCGGCGCGTTTGTACGACTGGAGGGGATAAGGCAAAGATCCGTTGATGGATTAGTCCATATATCTGCAATATCGAATAAAAGAATAGAACATCCGTCTGATGTCTTGAAGAGACAACAACAAGTCTTTGTTCGTGTTATGGATATCAAAGGTTCCAAAATTGCACTATCGATGAAAGACGTTGATCAGTTCAACGGTGAACTCTTGGAAGAAGAAGTATTGAACTACTATAGAGAAGTTGCACAAGATGGACAAAGACAAAGAGGTCGAAGTAACTCAGATAGACATAACAAGAAATTACACACTTTTGATAAGTCAAATACAAAGCGTCGCCTAACGTCACCTGAAAGATGGGAAATACGTCAGTTAATTGCATCCGGTGCTGCGAATTCCAAAGATTACCCTGAGCTCGACGAAAGCAATAGTAATAACAATAACAAAGTGGACAATGACAGTGACAATGATAATGAAGAAGACGAACCTTCAATTGACGAAGAATTGGACGTTGAAGTGAAGCAATCGCTCCCTCCGTTCCTTGCAGGGCTGAACATTGAACCAAGGAAACTAGAACCAAATAAAGTGGTTCAATTACCAGAGGGCTCTTTAAACAGAGCTGCAATGTCAGGGTCTCAATTGGCAAGAGAAAGACGTGAAAGAAAATTAGCACAGATGAAAGAAGAAAGAGAAGCTAAACAGAAACAAGAACTATTGGCTAAATCTCAATCTTCGAGTAATAACGATGTGATCAATCAGATGAGTAATTCCACTGGTTCTAATGAAGAGAATAACAGCAATTTTGATGATAATGACAACTACAGTTATAATGACGATGACCATAATGATGACCAATTAACACTGAGAAAAAAGAACAAGAAAATATCGTTTGGAAAGAGAACTAACCTCACAATGAAAGAACAACGTGAATCATTACCAGTGTTCAAAATGCGCTCAACTCTACTGAAAGCTATAAAAGACAACCAATTCATAGTGATTGTCGGTGAAACGGGGTCTGGTAAAACTACTCAATTGACGCAATATCTTTACGAATCAGGTTATGCCTACGATGGGATGATGATTGGTTGTACACAACCTCGTCGTGTGGCAGCAACGAGTGTTGCTAAGAGAGTCTCAGAGGAAATGTGTGTGAAATTAGGACAGGAAGTTGGCTATAATGTGAGATTTGATGATAACACTTGTAATGCTACAAAGATCAAATATATGACTGATGGTATGTTACAACGTGAAGCATTGATGGATCCAGATATGTCCAACTATTCTGTGATTATGCTTGATGAAGCACATGAAAGAACAATTGCCACAGATATTCTCTTTGCACTTTTAAAGAAAGCTGCATCCAGAAGACCAGATCTTAAAGTCATTGTCACTTCTGCAACGTTGGATTCAAATAAGTTTTCCAAATTCTTCAATGATTGTCCGATTGTGGAGATTCCTGGTAGAACATTCCCAGTGGAGATTCTTTATACAAAGGAACCAGAAACGGATTATCTTCAAGCTGCATTGGACTCTGTGATTCATATCCATATCTCTGAAAACCCCGGTGATATATTGGTTTTCCTAACTGGTGCCGATGAAATCGAAACGAGCGTTGAAGTGCTAAGAGAAAGAATGAGATCACTAACTACGAATAGTAATAACAATAGAGAGCAAATTGATGAACTTATCGTATTACCGGTATATAGTGCTCTACCGACAGAGATCCAATCAAGGATCTTTGAGCCAACGCCAAGAGGTTCAAGAAAAGTGATTCTGGCTACAAATATTGCAGAGACTTCGTTGACCATCGATGGAATCTTTTACGTTGTTGATCCAGGATTTGCCAAAGTCAACATGTATGATCCAAAATTAGGAATTGACACTTTGACTGTGAAGCCTATATCTCAGGCACAGGCAAATCAAAGAAGTGGTAGAGCTGGTAGAACCGGACCAGGTAAATGCTATCGGTTATATACTGAGTTAGCATATAAGAAAGAGATGTTACCAAACACTATACCTGAGATTCAAAGACAAAATTTAAGTAATACTATTCTAATGTTGAAGGCAATTGGGATTAATGATTTAATTCATTTTGAATTTATGGATCCACCATCAACAGAGTCCATTTTGTTATCATTAAATGACCTTTATTATCTTCGTGCAATTGACGATGAATCAAGAATCACTTCAATTGGAAGAAATTTGGTCAATATACCTGCAGAACCAAAGATCTCCAAGACTTTGATTGAATCGATACATTACAAGTGTTCTGATGAAATGATCACAATATTCGCAATGATCATGACACCAAATATATTCCATAGACCAAAGGGTAAAGAGGAAGCTGCTGATAAACGTAAAGCGAGATTCCATCATCCATTTGGGGATCATCTTACTCTGTTAAACATCTATAACCATTGGGTCAACTCGAATTATTCACATGATTGGTGTCGTGAGAATTTCTTACAAGAGAGATCACTTAAACGTGCCAAAGATGTTAGATTCCAACTGGTTGAGATTTTCAAGAGAAATAGATATCCTATTAGTTCATGCGAAGGAAATAATAAGCTCATCAGAAGAGCGCTTTGTTCAGGTTTTTTCCGAAATGTTGCCAAAAGGGATAGACAGGAAGGGTATAAGACCTTGGAGGAAGATACACAGGTTTATATCCATCCAGGAAGCAGTGTTCGAAGCTCACCACAATATGTGTTATTTGATACTATCAGAAACACCACGAAGGAGTATATGAATCATGTTACGGTTGTTGAGCCACAATGGCTGGTGGAAGTTGCGCCTGAGTTCTTTGAGATGAATGGTTCCAAGACCAGGGCCAAGAAGAAGGAAGAGAGGATTGTACCATTATTTAGAGGAAAGCATAGAAATCCAAACGAATGGAGGTTGACTCGGGTGTTGAGCGAAAAGGGAAAGAGACGCTATAGAGCATGAATGCTGTTTATGATTCTCTTTGTTATAGTATAGTCAAGATATACACGAAATTACCCCACCACCGCATTTTGTAAATTTTGTCATTCCACATTTCATCTGTCTTTGTTTTGTGCCCAGTCTTCATTTTGTGTTTTTGTGTCAAGTGGATCTCGTAAAAAAGGAACCAAATATTCAGATACAGAAGTTTTCTTGTTCTTCTTCACCTCTTACCACAACGCAGCGGCTACACTGACTACACCAACACCCGAACCACCCGAACCACCCTCGACGACATGGAGGAGCTGATTGACATGCCAAGACAGGAAGACGCCTTTCGTGAAGGAGATCTTCAAGATCAGTTAGCAAAGAAGTTGTTTAAGCTTGAGCTGCTCCAGTCAATAATGCTGGTAGTTATGGTCCTCACCTTTTGTCTCATACCGCTAGTAACCCAACTGAATAGTTTTGAGCTGTTCGTCTGGGGTACAACCCTCACACAGAAGATTGTTTCAGCAGCAGTTGTGACATTAGAGATGATGATTTCTTTGATTATAAGTTACAACAGAAAGATTTCAAAATATAATCATGCCAGGTCTCGGCCGGCTAGAGGGACAATACACTTTCAAGCAGTCATCGTCAGAGCCGAATAACACATAACTATCTCTGTTCCAAGGCAATGATGTCAGAGCCGTTAAATGATACGATGTAACCTTTATTGGGTTGTTCCCTTTGAAGTCGATGTGGTTGGTAAAGTTGAAGATACATTCAAGTGATACAAGTTAGCCTAAATATAAATTGTTCTCCTTGCTTATAGCTATTGTAGTTTAGTATTCTTCCAAATATCGCCAGCATTGCGATCTACCTCAGTGGTTTCAATGGTAGTCTTAGCATTGCAATCAGTAAGTATATGTATGTTGGCCTCATTAACCATTGGATATGTCCTCGATATGATTGGCAACCGGATATCCAAATGTTCAAGGTAGATGTTGTCCGTGGTGGCAACAGTTATCTCTTGCAAATTTGGAGCATCAAACACTGGGACACGTGGGAAAGTGACATCTGAATGAGGGCTGAGATAAATATATAACCTAGTCAAACGTTCCAATCTTAACGTGACGCGTGATTGCTTGCGAAATGCTCGATAGTGCCAACACACCATGTGAAAGATTGTCAGTCTTAAGAATCGAATATGACAAAGGTAATCTGTTTTGAATTGAAGATCTCTATTCGGATAGTTGATATCATGGAAAAAGAATGTTGGTAAGACGCTTTCTATCAAAAGTTCTTCAACTCCTTTTAAAAAACTCCAGTCGAATCCAACCAATTTGTTCCAGATTGCTTGTGTTCCAATGCACATAGAAACTCTCTTAAGTTTGGACTCTCCACTGTCATTAATTATCTTGATAGATTTTAACATGTTTGCATGTAGTGAGGCGTCATTAGATAGAAGGACAACGAGACTCCTCAATCTAGAGACATTCATAACGACATCAGTCTCTTTCATGGGATCATTATCATCTCTGTGCTTATTCAAATAAATTGAAACCACTTCAGCTGGTGTTGAAAATGACACGTTACCCTCCACACCAGATAAATGTAATCTCTTCCAACATGGAAATCTAATGGGATCCGGGAGTGAGAATCCACCGTTGGTATGCTCCAATGACATGACAGCAAAGGTCAAACCGGGCGAAAAGA